>JAVJAQ010002058.1:0-138351 GCA_032362365.1 Zygogramma bicolorata
AAAAACTGAAGGCTAGATTCACAAAATTTTGCAGCGGTTAATTGTACCCGCCCTATTCAACGTATAAATCGATCTAAATAAACCTGGATATCGGCTCACTTTTCAGGTACTTTATTGCTCCTGTGTTCAATATTGAAAAGAACTGTCCTATACTTGATGAAAATCTGTAATAATAAGAATATGACAGATTCCTACAAGAATCTCACTGAGAATGGGTTTACTGAACCGCGACACGTGTTTCGCTATACAATAGCTGCTCAACGAAGCAATTATATAGCCGAACACGTGTCGCGGTTTTGTAAATACATTGTCAGTGAGAATCGTACAGGAGAGTGTGATATATTTGTACATGTATAATAACCTGGAAGCGAAAATCGACACGAATAGGGTACACAAGCAAACATATGAAAATCGCATTTTAGTTGGGTCATTATGGAAACTCACGACCTGCAACCACTTGCGCTCGTAACGAGCACCCCTCGGCCATCGAATTGTTGCAATATGCACTTGAACGGAATGGAAAATGCAGCCGACAGTGCATTTGTGAGAGGAAATGTCACTGACCCTGTTTCAGATATGGTCTGCTCGTAGCACATTGTGCTATAAGAGAGAGCTATTTGAAGTAAGTTAAGACTCGGGTTGAGGGTAGTATCAAATATAGTCCGGAACTCCGAGAAATCACTTTTAAATTCATTTTCTGACCGATATTTTTTGAAGATACTACTATTATCGCTTTTTATCAATTTTCTCTGGATTTAAGGAATTATAAGTGAGTTCCAATATAGATGCAATCACTGGAAGGGAGTTCTTGACAGTAGAATTCTTTCCTACCATAACATCTGAAGGTTTGCAAGATATAAAGATCGAACGGAGCGGTCATCTCCGGTACACGTTCGCGAAAAAAAATGGTTTGACGTTACTTGTCAAGAAGGAAGGGGGAGATTTGATTTTTTTATTTGATTAGAAAAGGGGGCTTCAACTTGTTGGACAGATTTCACTGAATATAATATCTCATGATGATTTAAAAATCGATAAGTCGGTGGAAATCATTTACCAGCAGCTCTCAGGATTTCACTAGAGTGAAGAAACAACTTGTAAAGTAATATTGAGCCATATAATACATCAGCTTCCTTGGAAGGTAAATTGAATGTTCAAACAAATACTATCATAGTGTTTATCATATTATTTTTATCTCCTATATTTCTCTTGACTGATTTATACATGTTCTTAATCATGTATCTGAATGCAATAAAGTTTATTATTATTAGTAAAGTATGAATAACACTTGATACTTCAATCTCATGTGCCTGAGAAAAAAAGACAATCGATCTTCAATCAACTCGCTGTACCAACTGGTTAGGAATGAGGAAAACAAATTTCAAGAGTTATATTGCAATGAAACCGAACCACAGTAGATTCAACCACCATAGATGAAAAACTATAATTGTAGCCGTCATTTATGCAGATGACACATGTCGTATCTCGATTTTATATAAATATAGGAACTTGGATTGTAGAGAGAATGGAGTTTGAGGAACTATTCATTTGGCTTTTTCTCCCCCGAAAAAAAAAAATATATACTAATCGTTCATGGAAGTAAAATAAAAATTTCAACCCTCTGTTGATGGTTACGTGGATATTTTTCAGAGATGTTTGAATATCTTACGATAATGAAGTGATCTGAATCGGGTAAACCCTTTCGTATATGGTGACGCGACACACATTTTCTTGCTCAATTTATATATTGAGCATATTATATTTGAATCGAATAGAAGTAGCGATAGGAAGTTTCTCCACATCGTAGCAACAGTAGAGAGTAGTTTGTAGAAAATCCCACTGACACACATCTCATTCAAGTTCAAGAGAAAAGATCGTGTTCTGCTAGGAGAATTTTTTTTTTCAGCTACTCAGTGGGAAAATATATAAATTATGTAACACTTCCACCTGATACACCACCATTTCCCGAAATATCAATTTGTGACTAATCTGCCACTAATCGATTTATATTTCGGTGATATTCACTCTCATGAAAACCAATTTCAGCCATCGGCATGATGATATTATTATAATGAAGCTGATGAAGAGTGCAGTTTTGATATATTCCATTTATTCTATATCATGAGAAAACTTCCTAGTGAATGTGTCGAGAAATTTTATGAGATCTCACATCTGTGATAGTCAGAATTGGTGAATAGAACAAGAAATTTTGAGGAGTGGAAGGAGAGCAACCGGAAATTTTGTAGTAGTGCATAATTAGATTTAAAATAATGCTGACAGGTACACAGTATGTAAATATCAATGACTTCAGAGATCGAAAGATTGTGAAGAAGTGACCCACTCCTTTATGAAAAAATTTATTATTGCTATGATGTGTTCCTCAGTGTTTTTTATGATCGTGGTATATATTTTGTTGAATGAAATTATTTTTTAGGTTTCTTCAGATACTTTTCGAATTCAAGAATTGTTCTTTTCTCGTCGAAGGAATATTATAATAATAGGTGGTTTCTGATTGACTCTCCCACTTCTCTGAGAGTCCACGTCACGGTTGTGAGATATCATTGTCCCATACAAAGCGCTTGTAAAGAACAATTTGTGTCGCTTGGCATCCAGTGGACTAGAAGAAGGTTTGTATCTATCGGATCGACTCTCCTCAGAGTACTTGTAGAGAAAGCTGCAACCCTCCTCAGAAATAAAAATTTCGATTTTCATAATTGTCAAGTATACATGCAATCATTTCAAACGTTGGAATTTCTATTTCTGTGGAAGTTGTCCAAAAATGATTCTCGTTCGCGGCGGGTCTCCTTTATTTGGTGTAGGAGGAGTTTGACTCTTTGGTCATCCAGGAGATGGCGTTCCGCCCTGGAGGTTTAACATCTGCACCAAATTCAGACTTTTGTTTCGTAAAGACCGTTCAAAAAGTTTCACTGAGGAAACCTAAGGAGGGTCGGAAGAGCCATCTGGCATTGGATTAGCGAGGTCATTAATTTCGAATGAAACATCGAAATTCTGATTTTCATACAATATGACAAAGAATCACCACCCGAAATTGAAGTCGTCACTCAAGTTACATCTCATCCAATAAACATATATCTTGTCCGATTCTTTTGATAAAAGGGCGATTTATCCTATTGATGATGATTCGTTCACGAGTTTGCTCACTTCACACTTGAAATTACCTTACTTGTTTCTCGTATTTTTTCCATTGGTATTTTAACGTCCGATACTCCTTCGAAATATTTGTTTCGCCATTGAGAATTTCATCACGGCTGATCCAACGAGTACAGTCCTTCCACCCTTTTCTCTCGAGCAGGAAACCTCCTTTTCATAGAGATCGTTTTCATGCCAAAAGATTGAGACCTACAATTAAAAAAGTGAAAATTACTCAATCTTCTCTCCCTAAGTTCACAAGACTTTTGTCGAACAGATCTTATTCTTCTGTGTGAGCTTGAAAAAATACATACAGGTTACACTTACTTTCATGACGAATGGTTGAACACCCTTTGATGAAAACATATGTGAGCCACTGTCAGTATGCTCTAATAGCACCCAGTGGGACGGCCAACGACGCAGACTATGGAACAAAGAATTCCCATTGACGCCTTATTATTCCCATTCCCGAATCGACTATCGCGCTATAAGTGAGAGCTTAGCAGATTCCGCAAATTCCAAAATTGCGCTCTGAGGTGCTGTACTAATATACTTTACGACGCGGTAACATCGTCCGTAATTATTAAACCGGTATAATTCTAATTTACCACCGAGTCTGTTATTACAGTTATGAAAGTTCCAGGATATGAGATAGATAAACAACCCTAATCTGGGGAGAAATCTATATATGATGATGTCGCATGCTTTCAGAGGAAATATTGGTATAGTTCTCTTTCCGCGATTTCTGATTTGATTTTGACAAATGGTGAGTATTTGTTCAGAGTGTTATTCGAATTGAATAAACAGATTTGTAGAATTTTCACAGGGAATAATATCTGAAATGAATACGAAAGTAATAAAAAATCAGCTCTTACGAAATTTGTAATGAAATTTTTCCTAGAGGTCACATTTTCACCACCCAGATATATTTTATAATTCATTCCCCCCTTACTCCTCCAGAAAGCAACAAATTTGATCAATATGTCATTCAACTGTACCTCCAAATCAATTATCTTTTATCAAAATTCGACCACTTTACTATATCAGGTAGGTTGTGGATGGGTGCGATAAGTGTAGTCATAATTTCTTTTTCTTCTTAAGGACATATTTGTCAAGCTGTCCTCATTCATGACTTTTCTTAATGATGAACAGATTCCTCTAAAATCTTGAACAATGATGAGAAAAAACCTGCTGGAGCCAGAGTAGTCAGAATTTTGACGAAAATTCCAAAATTGAATTAATGGGAAAATAAAATGACATATTTTCTCAAATTCCATTCCTATGTAACTTTTACCTGTATCCAGTGGTGTGTTCAGATATTCTGGAGAAAAACGCATTTTTTATTATCAACACTGTAAATGATAGAAGTGGGCTATCAAAACGTAGACTCATTTATGGGATTTGATGTTATGATAGGCTTCTCCAATACATATCTAATGGGAGGAAATCATTCGTTTTGTACAATATATGATATATATATATATATATATATATATATATATATATATATATATATATATATATATATATATATATATATATATGCTGGCTGGAACTTCCGGTTGATCCGCGTCTGGAAAGATTTACTTGTCTACGTTTCGACTCCCATTTCGGAGCCATTTTCAAGACTTAGTGACCTTGCGTCTAGGTCTGAGTTGTCTCACTAGCTGGCTATCATCACTGGAGGATATATATATATATATATATATATATATATATATATATATATAAAGGTGTCTTTTATATTTGGGTGTCGTAGTCAATTGGAGGGCTTCAGTATATGAAAACTATTTTCTGATTATTCAAGCTTTCGGAAAATTTATTTCCTTTTTCAAGAATATCTACAAAGTAAATGGGTTTAAAAGTGATACAATATAATAATATGGTAGTAGAACTCATATTGACTACGACACCCAAATATAAAAGATACCTTTATCCTGATCAATATAGTCAAATCAAATACTACTTTCCTATATATATATATATATATAATGTGAGGAGGTTAGAAGACTGTCTGAGTTGAAGAAAAATTCCTTCAATATTCGGGTGTGCAGTCAACAAGGAATTGGAACAAAGTGAACTCTTTATTCTGTTCAAGCCTTCGAGTCTTTATTGGCTCTTCATCAGGAACTCTATAATGAATTGGGAAAAACTGTAACAATAGAAATTTTTTTACACGTGCTTACTTACGAATATGAGGTTAATAATCCTTTTTTAATAGAAACATGAAGGACAACATATCACAACACATCGACGTTATGGTAAAAATATAATATAAAACTTTAAATAAAAAATATGAGTAATCAAACAAGTAAAGAATGAAAATATGGGAGAAGTTGTTTCTCCTAATGGACATTGGAAACCATATTTGCAATTTGAACGGAAATGATGTGACTGAGAAGGGAATGAAGTTGACAAGTGACCAATGATTACAGTTTCCTGTGACCTTGTTGCCAACACATAATGAAAATGATAGTTGGTGATTTCACTTTCAATTTCATTGTGTGTTGGCAACAAGGTCACAGGAAACTGTAATCATTGGTCACTTGTCAACTTCATTCCTTTCTCAGTCACATCATTTCCGTTCAAATTGCAAATATGGTTCCCAATGTCCGTTAGGAGAAACAACTTCTTGCATATTTTCATTCTTTTACTTATTTGATTACTCATATTTCTTAATTAAAGTTTTATATTATATTTTTACCATAACGTCGATGTGTTGTGATATCTTGTCCTTCATGTTTGTATTAAAAAAGGATTATCAACCTCTTGTTCGTAAGTAAGCACATGTTAAAAATTTTCTATTTTTGAAATTTTTCCCAATTCATTGTAGAGTTCCTGATGAAGAGCCAATAAAGACTAGAAAGCTTGAACAGAATAAAGACTTCACTTTGTTCCAATTCCTTGTTGACTACACACCCGAATATTAAAGGGATTTTACTAATATATATATATATATATATATATATATATATATATATATATATATATATTCTCTGAAACAGGAGAGAACTCTTGCATCTCCAGCGTATGCGAATTAAAATTTAGTTTCTGTAGAGCCAATTAGGGTTCCTCACGATAGAAAAGCAATCGAATGAAGTACTCAAGGCGTGCGCGCCATTGTGTTGAGAGACTCTCGAGGATTTTCTTGTTTCTTGATCGAGTAATTGCATAGCAATGTTTGTTGGAGAAGGTGAATGGGATCCAGGAGTGTCTCTCGATATAATTTGAAGTGATAAAAGTTCCGAATTGATCTATCATTCATGCAGAGATTTTATCAATAAGTATTCTAGTTTGAAAAAGTCATTTTTTTGATTGTCGCTATAAATTGTATATATGAGCGATTTCCGGTTTGATTTTGGTGGGCTGTTGGATAAATCTCATGCTCAATCATTAGCTTTCAGATATATGATGAATTATCGGAAAGTGAGCTGGTACTTTGAACAATTCTTGTCTGGAAAAAAAGGCACGGTTTCACGTGTAAACAATGTTTAACCGTTACTTCCTCGATACATCAACTTCAATGCAGTTGGCACTTTGGGCACGTATTTGTCGAAAAACTACAACTCTGGTGGTATAACATCAATGCAAATTCCTGTACAGAAAGAACATATTGGACTGACCCTGACTATCTCCGAGTTGTCCACTATCGAAAAAAGACCAGAAATACACTGGTTTCATCCACATTTGGAATCGTCAGTATGTCATAGGTGTTCCGGAACGCACCAAAGAAAGGATCAAAAGAGTACACTTCTTCCAATACAGCTCAGTTGGTCATTACACTCGCCGTCTGTACTGGACTTCAAGATACTCAAATGGCTCCAATGTGCACGGTATGATAGATGAAATGATGTGAAAACAATGTTTGACTTCATTTTTATATCATCACTAAATATGCATCTGGTAGTTATAACAGTTTCTGGGAATCCACACATATCTTTTATGATAATATGCTTCATGGCTCTTTCTGTTGAAGTAGTTCAGATAGCGCTTGCCATCAGAAAAGTTGCAAATTTTCTAGTACATGTATAATGAGCCGACCAGTGGGATGATTAAGGACTTGTCCTTCTTGAGATTTTCTTTTACACATAACCCTCCATTTTGCTGTGTTCAGATATTGTTTGCTATCTTTTCCTTATAATTTTCTTTAGCTTAGTATACAAATCGAGACAGTGTCTGTCATGTCAAATCAAAAATCACAGTTCGTCCATTGATGAATTGACTATTCATTTTCAATTTTCTAATGATTATAATAATAATAATAATAGCATTTATTGTCCAACAATTTCCCATTTACACGAAAATGAATTCAATTGACCAAGAGATGCAATGTCAAAATATCACAATAGCTTGGTAGAGAACATTGAATGAATAACTGAAACAGACTAGCGTTCTAGAGAATCTTGATTGAATGTGATCAGCTACAGTTTAAAATAGCACAATACTCAGGAACCGAGTTAAAATTTTAGCACATCACATAAATAGGTGATTTGAGAAAAATATTGGTTCTAGCTCGTGTGTTTCTAAATACAAGATTAAGAGATACAAGACTTATCAATCTTGAAATAATTTCAAAGAAGAGTTTTTTCATGCGAAATGGGAATATTTGGGGAGGAAATAGTTCGAAGAAGGTATATACGTGATGATTCACTTGTGCTTCACCGGATTTATGAAGCAGAAACGGTTAAAAATATGCCCGTCTTCCAAATTCGAAAGGCGGTTACTTCTGAAGTGATGAGCGCCTCGTTCTACTTCCTCATTTGTATTGCACATATTGCAATACAAAATTTTGTGAAAACACTTTTCTGACATGACGATATATGATAAAAAACATTACCTCGAATTGAAATGGTAAATCATCATCTCTTCAATAATTCAAAACACTTCTTGAAAATATTTTCATTATGCTTCAGAATCATTGCATGAATAATTCTGAAGCAATGAATATGTATTATAAGATCTCGTGTACTCTCCTTCGTTACTTCAAAAATCGTATCTGTGGCTTTAGACTATTGGTAAGTACAGACAGCGAGAATATCACTCATGTGTTACTATCGCACAAGTTTCAAAACATCAAAAAATCAAGTCATTTTTCAAGCAAAATTTGTGGGAAATCATGGTTAAGCCTTCATTTTAACCGATTGAACCTGATGCACTCGGGATATATATATAAACAACACAAATAAAAATGTGACTTTATATTTCGTTTGGAGTGATCTCAACTAGAAAATTTTCGATATCTTCCAAAAAACTGGAAGTATTTGAGAAAGTTCATCGAAGCGTAAATTCTCCCGTTTGAATACCATTTGTAAGTATACGCCTTGCATGCTATCAGTCGCCATTGCGATAACTTTTTATGTTTGACAATTTTAGCTAATCAGATGCTTGCTATAAGACCAACTTCGGTTTCTATTTGATCATATATATATTTGTGGCTTGTTTGAATATCCTTCAAGCGAAATAGAACCGCTCATAAGTCATAAGTTTGGTAGGTAGGTATTACCCATAAAATATGTCTGACATAGTTTCAGAGAATTGTGAAATAGTTCATGAAGTATTTTTGTGATTCTAGGAAAGTTCAATGGCAGGTTTGAACCCACGTACAGATCGTTATATTATTTCCTGAACTGACTTAATCACTTGATTTTTGTTATCTGTACATATTTCAATTCAAAAACCAATAATACTGATGTACTCAGTATATTTGTTTATTCCATATAAAGATAAATTTCAATTCCAATCTAATTAATTCATTACATTGTCTTGTGATTGGAATATCTGTTGGGGAATAGAAATTTACATTATTACGTATTTGATCGAAGATGTGCTTGCCATATAAATTGACCAGGGGAAAGTGACTTCTATGTGGTTCAGCGCCTATAAACAATATAGGCAGAGGAGTAGCTCCCTTAGGTAGATAGTTTGTATTATATAATACAAGTATAATGTAATTATTGTCAGTTACGTATCGTATTTTTTATGGATTCTGATACCAAATTGAAAAAATTCATTAAAAAATGTATATATTTTCCTTGGCGATGTTTTGGAAGATAGTTTGCCTTCTTTTTAGACCTTCTTCAGAAAACAAAAATAATAAGATAAAAAAATTGCTTTCGGACAACGCTCGAATGTACTGAGTTGTCGTATGAAAAATTCTGATAGATAGCTATTCTACCCTCCTATATTGAAACACCATATCTCCAAAAAAGTCAAAAAATATAACCATCTATAAATTCATTATGACCATTACTACATTTTCACTAAGGTATTACCCCAATTTTACTATTTTTGTAATTTTTATCATAGAAAATGATTTCCTCTCGAACACCAAATCATGCCGAAAAACTAAGGATGAACACCGCTTTGACACATCTCTAGGCAAAATCCCCGCATTCGATTAACACTTACGGATTTTTGACTAGGCAAAATTAGTAGACATGGGGTTCTTGCTTGGTTTCGTGAGCAGCGCACTTGTTGCGACCGGTAAATACGCTGATCATACCAAGGAATCTTTCCTCATTCCCAACTGCAGTGCCAAATCATATCATTCATTCTCAGTTTTTTCATAAGTTGCTGTTCATAATTGAGCGATTAGTGCTTCATTACAAAATTGCATTGGTATCGTGTTAAAATGAGTTGATTAATTAATTTGTACTAGAGATAAGTACCATGTATCATATTTGAAGAATGAATTCTTCGAAAAACCTACACAAGAAAGAAGAGAACAAATAAATGGAATGTACTGGAATTTGAATTGGATAGAGGAAAAAACATTTATGCTGAATTCTACTTCCATATCCAATGTGAACAGACGGCGTTCATCAGGCAAAATACGTTTCAATATTCCTTTGAAATGAAAATATTTGCAAAAGATTTCTATTGACATCCCTCAGTTATGAAAAATAATGACTGGCCATCCACAGTTTCTTGAAGCAAGATGTTTTCCAAACACAAAAAATTGCTCCTGATGCAGATAAAAGGGAAAAACGAGCCTCGAACGAGGATATCAATGATATGCAAAAAAATCTCGAAATATATCCCAACTAGAAATAATCATACGAGGTTCATCGAAAAGTGAAGTTTTACGAAATTAGTACACGAAGAGTGCAAAACTTGTGATTGCACGACGAATGTCATTCAGCCAATAGTTTGAATGATAATCGTGAAATATGTCAAAAATGGGATAAACATATCAAATAAAAAGCTAAGGCATCAAGAGAACTAGATAAAAAAGATTCCGAAACGAAACCTGATTCAAATACTATGAAAGTGACAGCGGATCTAGAAAAATTCATTATGCTTCCACGCATAGATATGTTCAAGGAAGTCATATTTACGCCAAGACTATTTGTTTTCAATGAGAGCTTCGTGCCATTGGGAAAATTTCGAAAAAGTTAATCTTATGCGATTTTATGGCATGGGCGAACTAAAGATGAACTAATCAGTACATTTATCGCTTTTCTTCTGCATACCCGTTGTTCAGTATTTACATCCAATATCATTTGTTTACTCTGTGTTTCATCCTGAATATTGTAATATTTAGTTCAATGTTCAGTTGTTGTAACTGAAACAATAATAATTAAAAAAATCTTTTCGACTGACATTGAATTTCCATTTTTCGTTCTTCGAGACCGGATTTAACGTAAGTATTTCAGGTAAAACACAATACCCGTGATGCTGAACATTTCATCATATTTTTTTAAATGCAGATTCACACGAAAGGGAAGCCTTGAAATATTCAAAGAACACCGCGTGAATCGAGAGACAGGAGATACGAATTAATATTCACTTTGAATTATTGAAGTTTGTAAGCTTCAGGAAAAACCACTTTCAGCGAAGAGTTCCAAAGCTCAGCTGTTCTATTGAAAAAAGATTCCTGAGAAAGAGAGAATCGACAGGTCTCCAAATTCATAACAAAGGGGTGGGAATTCTGTACTCGTCGAGTCATCCGTGTAGATATTATCAAGGGTGGAACGATCGATAACAATTCAGAAGAGCACCGACCGTCAAAATATCTCTAGAAGAGAGACAAGTCTCCGACACTTCTTCGATGTTTCAATCAAGTGAGTGAGTCTGTGAGCGAAGAATCACCAACAAGACGGATTGCCTTTTTCTGAATAGAATCGAGAAGCCTCAATGAATATTTTGGTGCCGAACGCCACACATGAGAACTATATTTCAATATCTGAGCCTTTCAGATCATTAGAAGTTGACGAGAAGTGAAGTAGTTTTTCGCACGGAATAGAAATACAAATTTCTGGGAAGCACCTTCATCGATCGAGCTCACATGGTTTTCCCATTATTACTGATCGTAATTCCTAGCATCGAAATACTTGATTTTGTAGGAATAGTTACTCCTGACATCTGAATACTAGATGATGATAGATCGGCTTTCCTTGAGAAGAGACATGCCTGGGTTTTCCTAGCATTAAATTCATGTTACCCTATTCTATTATTTTTACCAAGTCATCGTTAATTTTATTGACGTGAATGTTTCTTTTAATTTTTGTTTCACGAGCTGAATAACTGTTTCCTGGTCAATTTTCCATTGCCCTAATCCTACCCAAAGTTGGGATATAAATACCTTTCCCAGCCAACAGATTACATGATCATCTTTGATTTTAGATTGATTTATTTCACTTTGAATATACGGGGGTTTGTTAAAGGGGACAGTATATAGTAGAATTTCCAAAAGTTCACAACTTTCAAGTACAAATTTGAATTGTCACCGCCCCAGTTTCTACGCTATTCTCATGAGGATAAAAGAAGTCCATTTCATCTTGCTGTGAAAATATTTCCCGTAAGAAGATTTTTTTTGAACATTTTTCCATCAAAGCAGCAGGTGACACAAACACAACCCACGTCACTAATAGGATTATCTTTTTCTCGAGCCTGGCCTCAATTCAATTTCCTACTGCCGAATTTCTTCCTAATAAACTTCGGAAAAGAGAAACCGATTTATATTCATTAGAGAAGTGCTAAGTTCTACTTTGTTTTACCCGGTTTGACCTTGTCTTCGGAACGCTTGGTCCACATTTATCAGCACGTATGCAGGAAAGAAAAGAAAGAGACCCAAATGACCGCCATTATCATTTATCAAACCGAACGGCTTTTCACGAGGATTACTCAGAAAATTCTCGAGGGACACCTATTTCACACATAATTCTTCAAAAGAATCTCTTTTGAATGGATGAATGACGGCTCTGGGAGATGTGACGAGGTGATAAATTCATTGAGGTTGGTACGTTGTGCGAAGAAATGTTATTTCTCCAATGAATACATAAAAAAAGGCATATATTTTTTTTTTGACTAACAGTCGGAGCTGTTGATGCAGTGAGAATATCAACATTTTTTTTAAATCAGAGAACCAATTTCTTCCGAACAAACAATTTCAAATTGGATCAATACATGAATATTTTGAATATCAACAAGGATTCTCAAGAAAATTCTCCGAATGTCACTTTTGAGTGCTGATGATTGTTGTTGTTTTTTGTTCTGAAATTGTTCGTTCCGTTAGCCAGCTGACGAACGTCAACCCTCAGAAATTGCAATGGCATGGATGATGAGCAAATACTGTAAAGCAAGGTCGCTCAACCTTTTTAACAGTCGAACTATACGAAGGATTCAGGCATTTAGGGCAGGCCACTAAGTAAGTCGGCAAAAAGGTTTTTTAAAGAATCAAGATTTTGCAGTCCAACAGGTTCCATCGAATATTGGGATAACTGGCTATTACAGTCGAATCGATTTTTAAGGGATTCATATTAATTTATATTTTGTTTCTTGTTGTCAATGTCTTGAAATCTTCTCTCAAACGATTTTGATAAGCATGCATCTTATCGTACTCAAAATTTTTAACACTAGCAATATTGACCTCCTATTTGATTTTTTTTAGTGTGGGAAAATGGTCAATATACCTTTTGGCCGAATTGATTGAAAAGAGGTAAAGTTTTCTTGGAATCCGCTTGTCAAATGAACATTGTCGGAATTGCTCTTTGCCTTGTAATCTGAGATTCAAAATATTGAGGTAATTCGTAACGTCAAAAAGAAATGCAAGATAAGCAATACAAGTAAAGCTTGTTCCTCCTCTGAAAATTGTAAGACCTGTTCTCTCAAGTTGAAAAAATGTATCAACATGTTTCCCCCTGAAAGCCATGGCACAGCGCAGTACATTTGTTACTCTCCATATAAACCAATTTCCTCCTCGAATATTAGTCTGAATTGACGTCTATTAAGAGATTTTAAACGTATGTAATTTATGCAACGTGATACTGAATCCATATTATCACCCAACTCTATGTCCTTTGCACAGAAGTCTTTCTGATGGATAATGCAATGTTACGAAAGTAATGTTCGACCTAAGGAATTATGTAACAGAGTTACGCAACCATTTTTTTCTGATCGTTGCAGGTGCAACCTCAGTGCAAACAGATATCAATTTGTCCCATGATAAACTTTTTTTTCAACACATTCCTTCATATTCAAAAATATGTCTTTTCCTTCGGTTGTACTTTCCAGCTGACAGATCTCTAGTAAATCATGTAATACATTCCAATGTTCATCAACACACTGCACAAAAATAGCCAACTGAGCTCTACCCGTTAAATTCATCTAATGACAATAAAAGGGTTTGGACTAAGCTACGATTTCTTGAATCTGCCCTCTGATATTAATTGCCATCTCCTTCACCCGTGTCTCGTGACAGTGGACGGTGAGAGTGAAACACTGTCAGCTTTAGCTTTTATGTTTTTGTCATAAAAATTGTGCGCGAAGATTGCCAAAGGGTCTCCAACAATATCTCCATCAGAAAACGGTTTTTTTTTCGCTAGAAGCAAAGAAATCTCGTTAGATGTTTTCACCATGGATTCAAGCTCGACGTGCCCCCTAGAAAAATTTGTTGTTCTAAAATTGTCTGTTTTGTTAACCAGCTGACGAACGTCAACCCTCAGAAGTCGAAACTTGTGCGAGCAATGGATCAACGAGGCCTTACCTTTTAACGTGCGATTACCCAGCACGGTGGCCCGGCGAGGATTCGAACCCCGGCCTTCCGCTTAATAAGCAGATATGTTAACCATTACACTACCTCACGAAAATATTCTGGTGGTTAATTAAATAGTTCTCAGTTCTTAATTTTGAGTAAAGTCCTTTTTCACACCATTCATGGCAAAATTAACAACAGCTATAAAAAACAAGTCATTTACAGCTATTTATGAAAAATGGCATTGTATCACGGTGGCCTGAAAAAACAAATGTGTTGAAACTCAACGAATATGCCAGCTGAGATTGATCAACATTGAACATCTCTCTCTAGGGTGTACGAATTATATTCAATATGTGTTACGCACTTGTCTAAAATCACAAGGTAGTCTCGATTACGGTGTGACAATTTGAAACCCTTTCGAATATATTTTCATTTCAAAATCTTTCTAAGAGTTCGCAAGGTACGTAGTAAAGTTCTTGTTTAAAATAGTGGTTCTAGGTCGAATTCAACTACCTCAATTTATTAGTATTTCTAGACGTTTCTATGCAGTAAGTTTCCTTGCGTAGATATTTGTATCAAAATGAAGAAAGTTCACTTTTTCCTGGAATAGACAGCATTTTTTGCATTGTGGAAAACTGTTAATATCCGTTTCACAGAGTCACGAAAGTTGAATGTTCTTATCGATTCACTATATCTTCTGAACGGATTGTAATAATCTGTTGCTACAACCTTACTGATAGTGGGGAAATTTCAAATCTGATTTTCGGTGATTAGGTTTTTCGTCACGTCTGTTCGTGAATACCGCATCATTTCTCGCTTCATTAACCCGTTTTCACGAAACTACTGATAAATATGCGAAAAACTTAACAAACGCTAATTCATGAGAGAAGCCACTAATGACTTCTAGTCACGTAGTTACAAAATTTGTTGAGTTCCTGCGACAATTGCCATTTGTGGAAATCGTAACAGCCAGGAATTTACGTGAATCATTTCAATTTTCAGCCGAGAATTAAGTTATTTAACGTTTATTAGAGTATTTTCAGTCATTGCTTACACAATAAATGGCTATGGGGTGCAATGTGGTACAGTAGTGGACCAGAAATCTTACCGAAATCATATTTCGGCATGATCGTTTTTCCGATACTAGTACGAAAAATGAAAAGTAATGAAACTAGTGGTGATAAATGCAATTTGGTTTCTGTATGCTGCATCCAGAGCCACTCGTTGGATTTGAAAAGAGTTGAGTTGTGATTCTCGGGAGCAGATAGGGATGGAATATGTAAAAAACACGACGAAAAAAATGACGTCAAATGAAATAGGAGAAAATTCACGTGCTTAGTATCTGGTTGTGTGGAGTCCAGAAAGAGCCCTTCTGCGTGAAAAAACTTGAATGTTTACACTTTATTGATCATAACTCCAACAGAATGTTGTTCCTCAAAAACCAGCACTCTTGAACAATTTACCTGCAGTGAACTTCTATGGTTCCAATAACGGTTTGCTACACTCACTTCGAAATCGATTTTTTTTCCTCCTAAAGATATTATGTCGGTTAGCGAAACGCGTATCAGTATCAGTTCGGTGTTAGGGTAAGTGATCTCTTTTCAAAGTTTTTGTCGTGATAATGGTATGAAGAAGTGTAATCGATTATATTTTTTGATCAAAACAATTTAACTGAGATGAAAAAACAAACACATTTTCAAGTAATCACCTGCGGAGAAGACGTAAAAATATTTCTAATAAAATTCATGTGCGTTATGCAATCCTCACAAACTTGCTCACGTCTTCGGAGCACCCAGGGAAAACTGCGAATTATTTCTCATTCAATGATAGTTTCATAGCTGCCACTATTCTGAAATCTGATCGGTTATTACCCATTTGCTAGCATAATCGCTATAGACTTGTCGATCAAATCCTTCTGGTTCTTCTGTTGTGAGCCTCTAGACAGCAGTCAAAGTTGAATATTCTTGGAGTTCATTCTTAAACATAACGGCCACACTCCACCATTTATTGTTCTAGAGTAGTGCAGGAATGTCATGTAGAACTGAAGAATCTGGTGATAGACTGAGTGCACCTCATGGAGAATTGGGGAGAGCGAAACATCAAGATGAATAGAGATATTTTACCACCCACTTGTCTTTGTTTCATTCGAAGATATGAAGTAGTTGGAATTCCATATATATTCAAAACTCTGAAAAACAATCAATCGCCCGCGCGAACGATTACCTCTGTGTTACGTCATAGGTCAACACTTCTTTCGCCAGCTTACTAGGCAGCCTATTCTTCTGCAGTTGTAATAACGTACTTTATGCTAGTGGATTCATTAGTAAATTGAATTTTGTTTTGTTCCGTATATGCACTATACTACTGTTACTTTACAAAAATAGTGATTCTGTTGCCGCCGACATGCGAGGAGTAAAAATTTAAAGTGGAAATTGAGCTACCTGTTTGCCGCCTAATAACTATTTTGGTATGTAACTCAACTCATTATTTTTTTATACAAGATTCTTCTCTGCGTATGTACCTCAATGTCGCAGCGCAAGCTTACCAAACCTTTCAATTTCTTTTTGATTGATGAATAGTGATGTTTTTATTACCTATTCACTTCCTTTAAGATATATTAATAAATGAGTTCACTTATTGCAAATAGAATGAGTTGGAACATTTAGCTCCAAATTGATCTAAATTCTTCATAGCTTCAACTCATTTCTTTCGCATTCGAACATCCATAGGAACTACAAAAAAAACATTCCCGGAACATTGGTGGTTGTTTTTCCACATTTTGGCACAACACATGACCTTTTGTATTTGGATCAGACATTAAAAAAATATTTGTGTAATCTTCTAGTGAACCATTAGATTGCGCGCAACGTACTGACAGAGTGTTGACTTATGACGTCATTTGCAGTGAGCGCTGGTTGGAGAAAACTCGCGTCGTGCCCCTATCTTTTAATTATTTCTACACAGAATTTTTTTTTCTATAGATAATACAAAAAACTAAGTCAGAATAATTGAACATTCTTTATTATATCGCACATATTCGGCCATGGTTGATATGAGGAGTTATTATTTCACATAAATAAATTAGGATAATATTTCATATACATAATATCCTTCTAACAGAGTGAAAATTGCAATGTGATCTGAAGAAATATTCCTGAATGTTGTGTTATGTTCTATGTTTAGTGGGATACAAGCCTAATATCATTTTCTTTCTCATTCCATTTATAATCTTTGCAATAAAAAAGGTTTTTTCTGATGAATAGTGTTGAACCATGGATCCGAAACGTCACGAATCACTTTATTCCAGTTATTCCTGAAAAAATCAAATCTCAATGCATGAAATAATCCACAACAGCAAAGAACGATCCTGCTTGCTCACCCACCCCATTCGCAAAATCGATGAATTTAACGACTACGCCTCCGAATGCAGACAACCCAGAATGAAAAGTCATTGATGGCAGAAATGAAGCTATAATCTGCCGCGTTACACTTAATTACAACAAATTGACACATTTGCAAAGAACTAGATAATGAAGTAATATAGTGCATCAAACAAACACACATTAAAGCGTGTTCAATCTAATGGAAGAGAGAGCTTTGCGAGTAACCCGTGTCGAGTGATAAAAACGCCATGATTGCTTCCGAACCGTATCTTCCAAGTGCTAAATTCACTTCAAATTGTTGTCACGATAAGGCTTTATAAATATCCTCGTTAACTTGATACTTCAAGCAAATGAATATCTGAGTGTATACGTTCGTAGAATGTCGCTCAAATACTAATGGTTCACTTTGGGAAAAAATGAAACGAAAAAAAAAAGATCTAATTGGTTTCATCACTCCGATATTCCAGGTTCCTTTCAGGCTAGTGGAATGGAAACATATTCAATTTTAACGTTCGTGTGTTTTCTGAGCGTAATTGAATGGGTTCAACAATGGATTTGAAACGGGTTTTTCCTTTATTTCACTGACGCCCACTTCGACCGTCAACTTCAGAGTCAAAGCTTATGTGAGCAATGGATTAATAACACTCCTTTTTTCTACTCCCACTATTTTAAACCGATCATAACATATTTAACAGCATTCAGGGTCGTTCATAATACACACGTATTCTGAATCAATAGCGGCTGCTTCCAGAATTATTTTTGTTGAAATGATGGGATATGTAACATTTGACCTGCTGAATTTGATATCATGACTTCATTTAATGGCCCAACAACCAAATTCAGGAAATTTTCGTTTCGAATTCTTTGTTAAATTGAATTGAAAATGATATGTTCAGGAAATTTGTGTTCAACAGTTTGAGGGATTGGTACTGTATCTAATTACATCCACAAAGCAAGCAATTGCTCTACCTACTTGCTATCAGCCAGTGTTTCGTTGATCATCGAAAATGGATAATAACGGAAAAAATCGTGCCACATCAGCAGACAATACTGAACAAGTATGATGGGAGTATAAAAAATAATTCTCGCTCGTGCGTAAGAGGCTACTTATCCTTCTTGTCACGAGATATACTATTACATGCCAACAACTGAACTTCCAAGAACTGAAATATTTGCACAGTATGAGTGAAAACTATATATATATAAGATCTGTTGAAAATAACATATCGACCTCGAAGCTAAAACCCCTACTGCATGTTTGAATACTCAAATTCTACAAGGCGAGTTGAGTCGCATGTATCATCAAAACATGTGGACTCGGTTCTTTCAAACAGAGAGTTGCTCTGACTTGCCGTAGGTTTCTTCAGTGGCATCCGTGAGAACTTGCAAATGCAAATTATTCCAACCCAACTATCTTGATACTGACTCCGAAACACCAGCAATCGCTGTATAATTCTAGAGCAAAAGTGTGACAATCGACCCATCGTCTATTTGCATAGAAATCTGCAAACAGGACCGAATTTTGATATTTGGTGGTTTACGGCTGGGTCCGAACACATATTTTCAATGCTGGTGAAAAATAAAATTCCAAATGCATTTCATTTGCAAGTTCTACCAGATGCCATTGATAGGACTATGACTTATGAATATAGAAATTCTTATTTCTGTTGGGGTTACAGCCTTCTCCGTTCGTTCGCGACAAGTCGAATGTTAAATCTCTGCTGTACGATGTGCCTATTGCTCGAGATCCCCAGTACTTGGTATGCCAGTAGTTTGAGTTTTTGATAATTCAGTAGGACCACACCAAGTGAAAATATATGTGTTAAGGAATTTGAGAAAAAAAGAGTTGAAGGTTGAGCACTAGCGTTTTTAGGTTGGTACTGAGGTCAACTTATATAAGGAAATTTAAACTAGATTTTCGAAAAATATTTTCAATCTGCCATATAAATACTAGATCAATCACAAAAGCATTTGTAGAATTCAAGAATAAAGTATTTAATATTTACGATATTATCACCATTTCTGAAACCTGGCTGAACGATGGGATAACGGATGAGTCGATTCTACTGCCTGGATATGTTCTTTTTCGAAAAGATCGTAAGGGTCATGGTGGGGGGGTAGCCATCTATGCAAAACATTTTCTACGCGCTAGCCTAACCAGCAATTTACAAATAGCGAATACTGAACAAATCTGGATATCCTTTTCTTTGGAAAAAATGAATTATGCCGTCGGAGCTCTGTATCGCCCACCGAAAGGTTGAAAAATTCAATTCCCTGATATTAACTTTATTCGATACTCATGCATCTTTGCAAACTGTACGCATAACTAAAGGAAAAGCCCCGTGGTTGACAGAAAATCTGAAACTGTTGATGAAACTTCGCGATAAAGCTCTGGCTAGGTATAGGAAAGGTGGACTGACTCCCCAATGGGATTATTATAAACAATTAAGGAATCTCACCAACCACACAATAAAGCTTGAAAAAAAAGCGTACCTGAAATTTCGTCTCAATAATAGCAAGAATCTATGGAAGGAACTCTCTGATTTAGACTTGCACAGTAAAAGCACGAAAAACGTAATTCCTGATCATCTCAGAGATACCACTAAAATCAATTAATTTTTTTGTAGTAATAGCTCCAACAATGAATTGCCTGATGAGGAGCTCCTGTCTTTTTTTTTCCAACAACAAATTAAACACTGACTCAAATTGTCATTTCAGGCATACAGATGAAGTTGAAATATATGAAATAATGCTTTCTATAAAATCGAATGCTGTTGGTTCCGATGGCATCAGCATCAAAATGATCTTACATTCTACCCCATACATATTACCCATTTTGAAACATATATTCAATGAGTGTATTGATAAAAATGTATTTCCTTCAATATGGAAGCAATCCCGTGTTATTCCACTAACAAAAACTAATGATCCCCAAAATCTGAGTGACCTGCGCCCTATCAGCATCCTATGTGCCATCTAGAAAATTTTCGAGAAAATTATCAATAAACAAATTCGCGAATTTCTTGATGTCAATAAACTTTTGCCGGCTTCTCAATCAGGTTTCAGACCCGGCCATAGCTGCACGACCGCTCTGCTGAACGTAGTGGATGATGTCCACAAATCGATAGATAAAAATGATTTGTGCATCTTGGTATTGCTCGATTACTCCAAGGCTTTTGATAGAATATGTCATCAGCTATTAATGAGCTTGTTGAAGTTTCTAGGATTCTCGTACTCTTCAACTGAATTATTGAGGAATTACTTGATGCAGAGAACACAAAGTGTTGTTCTAGATGGTGAGTCTTCAGAGTTTCGTGGCACGTCGGCTGGAGTACCGCAGGGGTCAATTCTTGGACCTATATTATTTGTAATTTATACGTCTCAGTTTCCTAAAAGCTTGCTGCACACCAAAATTCATAGCTATGCTGACGACACTCAGATATACAAACAATTTCCGGAAGCTTCCTTGGAAGACGCATGTCAGCTTATTAATCAAGACTTGAACTCTCTGCTCGTTACCTCTAGAAAATACTGCCTCACGATCAATCCCTCCAAAACAGTTGTTATGCTGTTTGGTCGATCAGCAACCAGAGGAAGATGCAAAAATAATATAGATATACACCTTGACAATGAAAAACTCCCTCTTACTGAATGTTCAAAGAATCTAGGTCTGATCATCGACAAATCCCTCAGATTCTCGTCCCATGTGTCTTTGATTTTGAGACGGGCTTACTGCAACCTGAAGAAGATTTACTCAAACAGAGAATTCTTGAATAAGCAATCCAAGAAAATCCTGTGTGATGCTCTGGTATTATCACATGCTAATTATGCAGATTCCGTATACGGTCCTGGCTTACTGCAGTCCGAAAAAAGAAGGTTACAGACCCTGCAGAACTCATGTTTGAGGCTCATAACAGGGACCAGGAGACGACTACCGGTAACTCATCATCTGAGCAACTTGAATTGGCTGAACATGGAGTCCCGACGGATATTTCATGCATGCATTCTCTATCACAAAGTCATCACCACAAAGATACCTAGCTATCTTCATGATAAGATAAGCTTCAGAACGGACATTCATAACTTGAACTTGAGATTCAAAACGCAACTATCCACCCCAATACATAATACCTCTCTATATCATGGCTCATTTACATATAATATTACCCGGCAGTACAATCGACTCCCAAGTACAATGAAAACACTTTCGCTTTCAAACTTCAGAAAAAAATTGTTATCCGACTTACTCGCAAATAAATTGCCTCAACTTCTGAACTGATTTTCTCTTAACATAGGCAATAAATACTTTTTTCTTCCATTTTTTTATCATGCAGTAGTTACTACTAAAGACATATTAGTTTCCCTCGATATTTATGTACAAAATCATGTCTCACCCGTTTAATAAAGGGACAGGATCTGATTGCGTATTAATGTGAAAAGATCTGAACTTCAATTCTACCTTTTGATATATACTTCCGACAATGTTTTTTTTTCACTCGTATCTGTCCTCGGAAAACTTGTGTAAATCCGTTCAATGAAATCTATTATCATTATCAGTATTGTTATTATTAAGTCGTACTTTTTGCATCGGCTTTTTTTTATTACTGTGTTGTGTCCTTCAATTATTGTATCATACATATGTTCAATGTGTATTGTATACCATGTCATGTAACATATTTTTTACTTTTACTGGTACAATGTTTGCTCGTGTGCACTTGTGTGTGTTCACATAGGTGCACACGTTTTTCGGTTGGATGGAAGAGCAAAGTCTGCCCATGTTGCGATTTTTTGTGACATGGTCAGAAATTGAATCCTGCCGTTTGATAGGAATTCATATTTGGTTATATATATTTATTTTTTTTGTATATTTTTTCCTATCAATAAAAGCTATATTATTATTATTATTATTAATTTCTATTTTCAGGTCTGACTTCTTGTTTCTTCCTGGACATCGCATTTTTGATAGAAATGTTTTTTTGTTCGATTTATGTAGAAGTGGAAAATCTCTTCATGAAAAACTTATTGATGAAAAGAATATTTCATGACTTTTTCATGAAGTTCACCTCAGATAAAACTATTTTCCTGTAATGATGTCAAGAACCATGATATTCTCTGAAGAAAAATAAAAAAAACATAAACGACATTCATGACTCGATTTTCTGATGTCTTCACCATATAATCGTGAAAACTGTTGACTCAGTGCCAGTAAGAAATGATCAGAAAAGCAAAAATGCCGATTATATTTCAAAGCTTACCCAGTTCACACAAACATTCACTTCTGTATAAATTTCAATGCGAACCAACTCAAAGCAATTCATAATACTTCATTGAAAATAACAAATCGAGAAGTCCGAGATTTCTATAACATCGAGTTGGTAAGGTAAAAAGTAGAAATGAAAAATTTGTAGTTGCCTTTTTATATTCTACACAGTCTCTGCGAAGTTAAATAGTATCGACAAGAATCAGAAATGTATTTTAGGAGTGTATTGGGAATTTGAATTTACTTACGAAGTTGTTCGTTTTGGCGACACCTAGCTCGCAGTAAAGTTGAGACTTTCGGGAACTTTATCCCATCACGAGTTGGCTTCGTGCCTTTTTCTTTTCGTTGGGAAATAAATGAAGAAATGGTTGGGAGGGATTTATGATATCGTCAGAAAGTTGCTGGAAGTGATGTTTTATTTTCTGAATGGAGAGATTTATTCATTTGAACAGTCAATTATGAAATTCAGACGTGAACATTTTCACGACACCATCGAGAATATTCTAGTTTTCTACATCCAGAATTCAGATTTCTCCCCAATAGGTTTGTTGGCACTCAGAAGAGGTGTAGTAAGATGAAGGAGTAATTATTATGTCAAGGAAATCCAGAAATAAATACATTTCCACTGGGTTGGTTCGTGAATTCGATCGAGATGCCCTACCTAACAGGATTGGTTAATGAGCAAGCAACAATTGTCCGACTGAGCCTGAAAATGTATAGCGCGGATTGAATTTTCGATGAGAAATTCGAATCGAATATAGCCTCAGACAACTCGGCCAACAACCAAGAAGATAGGAAGAATATCTTTCTTGATGGCTTGTCACAGTTCAAAAATGATTTGTTGTCGTTTGGGCCACATATATTTCTACAGATAGTCGTCATATCAACAGTTGTAATCGTTTCGTGTCGACAACGAGACAATTGGTGAAATATGTTAAAATAGGTTGAGAATTATAAAATGAATTGTATACATTGAATTGAACTGTCCGAGACATGAAAATCCATATGTTACCTTACCTGTACGACTCTTACTGAAGATGGTTTAACAAAACCGCAGTTTTCTAGACTCATTTTCAGTGAGAATCGCACTCAAATCTATGATATCTTTTTGATAAGTTGTATACTCATCACAGGAATGATTGAACTTCATGAAGGTAATTTGGAATAATTCCAATCAAGATATATCGGGCTTGCATTCAATGAAAAAAGTTTCAATAAATGATTTTATTGCAATTTGGGTTAAGATAGTCTAAATATCCTCAATGGTAAAATTTCAATTTGACCAGCAAATGTTACCTAATTCTGGGAAATATTGAACATTTTTATCATTCCTTCATTTCTCTATCCCCTTCTGGGAGTGGAAATTTGGTATATTTCACGTTTTATTTATTTTTTCTCAAAATCTATTTATCGAAAATATTGAAAAGATTCGGGCAAGTGAGATAGTATCTCATCCCAAAAAAGCTGCCAAACGGTGTCTTGTCGGTGGGTGTGACCAAGCGGTCTAAGGCGCAGTACTTTTATTGAGTTTGGCTATTTCACTACTGGTTCGAACCGCGGACGGGACATAATTTTTCTGACCGGTTCAATGCGATAGGCATTTGCTTGATGCCCAGATGCCAATTCTGGTAGGTGGGATATCTGGATTGAATACACCAACCGACCCAGTAGCACCGTGGGTTTTCCTCGATTTCCCTACGGTGATCAACCGACCCCTTGCCCGCACAAGGATCTGCAAAGAGAAAAGACATCTAGAAGTGGATGCTCTCCTGAAATATGTCTTGCCTGAACAGATGCTTTTGAAGTTTGAGTTATAACAGGTTCACTGCCGACATCAACAGTCTCTAAGTAATTGTGTGCTGTAGTCCAACAAATCTGTGGTTTCCGCACACATTTTTGCTTCTTTTCCTGAACAAAGTGCCACCATAGCCTAATAGCAATTGCTAAAATTGTTAAGCATTTTGCGTATGGGATCATCCGCGACTGGTGAGTGGCGAGTGTATCGGACTGAAGCCGAAAAAGAGCCGGAAGCATGTATGACATGTGTGCTCACCCCTTTCCGGTCCGACATCGGATCGGAGTCGGACCTGAGTAGTGTATGACAAATTTGTCCCGGCCATAACTTTTGATTCATCATCAGTTTTAAGTAAACGATGAAATCGGAAACTTTGCTGTAAAAGTTGGAAATTTTCCTAGAGATCAATTACCCTAACACCAAACTGATATATTTGCACTCGAGGCGAGTGTCACTAACAAGGTTAGCATCTTCAGGAGAAGAACATTGATACTAAATCTGTCTAGGGTTAGTTGTTCATATACCTATAGTATTCCAGTCCGATATGTAATTTGTTTGGTACTGCTAATTATTCTAATAATCGTGAAATTGATTAGAATAATTAGTAGTAACAAACTAATTATCGAGAGATTGATTAGAATAATTAGCAGTAACAAACAGAGTACATATCGGAAAAAGTGCAATAACCTTTCGTGTTTCTTTCTCGTCACACCACAAAAAACTGTATGGTTTCAGTTTTCATTGTCTTTTGATAAATGTGAGCACTTCTTTCCTTTTTCAACCCGAAATTTTTTTGGTATACCAAAACATTTCTCTGCCATGGCCGCGAACCTCATATGCCGATATCAACATTCTACGAGTCTAGACAGTTTGTCAGTGTTCAAACTGTCATAGGGCGATCCACAAGGCTTGTGGTCAACTCGCAGAGGGCAACCGTAAAAATGATCCCGACCGTTGGATATGCCAGAAATTCATCGATATCGATACTCCAGAACAGTCTCTCAACGCTAACAATGCAAACGCTTTAACAATTGAACACTTCCACAAAATCTCTTTTGTGATCTGAATTGGAAGTATCAATTTTAAAAATGCAGAATTATTGAATTTATACCTATTCGAAGTACTTAAGCTGCATTCTTTCCTTATGAACGAATAATAGAACCTTATTCTTCTCATAATATGTCATACTAGTTGAAATATTCTTTCCTTATTTATTGTCTTTTCAGTTTTTTCATTCTCAAACATTGTGTGAACCAAACGATTTTTATAAGATTTTTGTCTTTGGAAACAATGAAGATATTATTATTATATTAAATGTAAAGACCAGGGTTAGTTTTTTATATACCTGAAGTCTTCTGGTCCGATATGGACTTTGTTTGTTGCTGCTAATTATTCTGATTATTGAAAGATCAATTATAATAATTAGCAGTAACAAAAAAAATTATTGAGAAATCAATTAGAATAATCAGCAGTAACAAACAGTACATACTTATCGGACCGGAAAAGTTTAGGTATATAAACAACTAACCGTAGTCTTTAGATTCATTATCGATCATCTTCCCCTGAAGATGCTAACCTTTTCAGCGAAACGCGCGTCGAGTGCAGAAAAATCAGTTTGGTGTAAGGGTAATTGATCTCTAGGAAAAGTTTCATCAGTGTTAGCAGATGAAGCTGGCATTTTTTCAGACTTTTTGTTAATTTCCCATAATTTTTTTGTCATTGATATCAACAGAAAAATTCATTATTCAAAAAAGGTCAAATCTCCAATTTACCATACGATACATTAGATTCGAATTGATTTCATAAGCTTGACGATTATACAGGTAAACTGGTGTTCACTAAGGGTTGTACAATCTAAGATTTATCGTAAAGTGGCGATAAAGAAGCAGGATCTGACAGAAAATGCATGTGAAATATGTCAAAAGTCTAGTTTTATCGTCAATCTGAAGTTTAATTGAATATTAGGCCGTGTTCCGTTTGCCTGTCTGATTAACCATACAGGAAACTCAAAATGGTGATTACTGTGGTAACCAGTACAACGGAAAGGCTAATGGTAACCAATATTTGGAAACGGAACGCGGCCTTAGAGATTTCACATGTTGAAGATTGATTCATAAAGAGATTGCTAAGAAAAATGATCCCATTTCATTATTCGAGACGTAGATTTCAAAAAAAATTGAAATTTTAATATTATCGGAAGGGAGTGGAAAGGGAAAGGAACAAAAATATAATAACAAATAACGCGTTGTGTGTCTACCACAACCCTACATGAATTAATAGGAAGCAGTTGCCTCAATTGAACATCAGTTCACGTGTTTTCTGCGATTCAAATAACAGATAGGGCGAATGGCGAATTGAAAATTTTTTGTCTGTTGTACTTTCTATTTGGAATCGATTGGGAAAAAGTTATGGGCAATTGAAGAAAAATCACGATGGAACTTTGAATGTAACAAACGTTACTCACTATGATGATCTATATCAGCATTATCGGTAGGTGTGACCAAACAGACTAAGGTGCGGTCCCCATAATCGATTTATCTCTTTCACTGCTGATCGGGAGATATTTTTTCTTGCCTCCTGGTAGGTGGGATATCTGGATTGAATACACCAATCGACCCGGTATTACTGTGAGTTATGCTGGGTTTTCCCTCCGTTGGAATAGCAAATGCGCTACCGTGAAGATCAGTAGGACAGCCGTCAAGGTACGCGTCCATAGGTATGCATCGTACGGATCGTATAAAACGGATAGATTTGTGGTAGTGCGTCCACTGTATCCGTAGCGATCGGATTGCAGATGCGATGGTCGATTTTTAAGTAACATTCGCATTTTCGTTGTGAGTGGACGATCGGAAACATTACACACTGTAATGTTTCCGATCGTCCAATCACAACGAACAACATAGAAAGTGATAAAGAACTTGTCATTATTGCTTTGTTAATTAGATGAAGAAGATGAAAAAGAAAGGAGAGGAAATAAGAGAAGACATAGAATGTGGACATATTCAAAAAAAGATCACAATTTGGAGAATATCATACACTGTTCACTGATTTTCTCAACGACAACGTAAAATTCTTTCAGTATTTTCGTATATCTCATGCGTCTATTTATCGACAATCCGCATGACGTGTCATCCGCACCAGTCGGAAAAGTTGCCCCTTCGATCAATTTCATCGGCATTACCAACGGACCAATACATGCGATCCGTCCGCTGCCGGTCAGTGGACGCATATGTATAATTTACTATACTAATAATTCTAAAATCCGTTTCATCCGATCCGTACGATACGTACGATGCGTACCTATGGACGCGTACCTTTAGGGCGCTTCGGCAACTAAGATAATTAGCCGACCCTTACCTGCAAAAGGCTCTGCCTTCTGGTAGCACCCAAAGGAGTGTTTGATGAATGGAGAATATAATTTGTTGAAATGGTGGAACCATTTCACCTTGGACACCTGAGCTTCCTGCCATTTTTTGTTTGATGGAAATTTTTAATTTGATGCCCACAATTGGTGGTCCAGGAAACCGAAAAAATCATTAGGAATGACTTGTTCACCACTTATATTTTCAACTGTTGATGATTCGACCAATCAGGACATTTTCAAACGAATGCTGATAGTATTCCTTTTATAATGTCGGAATAATACGAACGTGTTAACTATTGAATGGTAAAATACACAGAAAGTTATATTCTTCATTTTTGATGATGATATTCTACCCCTGAGTTGATTCTGAAAAAGAAAGCAAATTTTCGGTAGTCAACGCCTCAACCGTGCTCATTGGCCTCAACATTATTGAAATGATTCAAATCATATTCTAAAACTTTTTTGCTCACGACTTCGAATGTATATCCTTCTGGGGAATTTCATTGAAATATTACATCATTCAACATTTATTTCTATATATTTCACAAGATATATCTAGAAATTTAATCACAATGAAATAATTCTGAGCTTGGCACAGCGTCCTTTTTTGAATTGACTTAATGAAGTGAAGTTTCAGATAAAGAAAACTTCATTACATTATGCATGAATTTTGTAATTCAAAAAGAGATGGATGTTGAAACTTTTTAATAAGCCGTCACAGGCAAATTATTCAGACTTGATTCAGAATGATGTTCGGAAGTTGAATTTCATTATGAATTCATATAGTTCGGCGGATTTAGGAGACTGTGGTTGGTTCGGATGATGACAAGATACAAATAATTTGAGTTATGCAGTGATGAAAAGAGAATCATCTTCAGTAATGTGCATGTGAATTCGATTTCATGAAAACCCATATTGTAGACCACACCTCGTTGACAGAAGTAGTCAGTTACTTTTATTTTTTGGTGAATAAATATTATTATTATTTGGTTTCCTTCAGGGGCAAACGAACGTTTCCGTCAAGATGTCCAATTTGTGCGGGCTCACAATTAAGAAGGTTCCACTGTTAGATTCAAATCACCTTTCGAATAATCTGTTCGGGCCAGTCTCAAATTACCTACACAGTAGGTTTCGGCTGGCACCTGTCAGAGAACAACTACTCCCCTGGCTAATACCACAAAGGGCATTGCATTACATCCGACCGGTGCCATTGCAGGTTTCTTCACAGAAGTAAATCCTGCATTTGCTTTCGTCGATACAAATGAAGGAATTGATTTTCAATTATAGGGACGGACACACTTGCAGACCGGTTTCGGGCTATTTGGCCACTCGTCAGTGCAAGGCAGTGCCATCATCAACATAAAGTCGATGACTTCCCATAATTGAAAATCAAAATCCTTCAGAGGATCAAGCCTCGACCAAAGCTGATGCGAACAACGAAGTTATTGCGCCATCTACCAATGGACGAGGTACTCAAAAAGCAAACCGAATTCGCCCATTCCTCCTGCGAGGAAAATGTAAAAACATTTGACATAGTCAGTGGGCATATTTGAAGACTGGCGTTAAATCAAATCATCTTTCGAACAATCTGTTCAGGCCAGTCTCAAATTACCTACACAGTAGGTTTCAGCTGGCACCTGTCAGAAAACAACTACTCCCCTGGCTAATACCACGAAGGGCATTGAATTATATCCGACCGGTGCCAGTGCAGGTTTCTTCACAGAAGTAAATCCTGCATTTGCTTTCGTCGATACAAATGAAGGAATTGATTTTCAATTATAGAGACGGACACACTTACAGACCGGTTTCGGGCTATTCGTCAGTGCAAGGCAGTGCCATCATCAACATGAAGTCGATGACTTCCCATAATTAAAAATTTAAATCCTTCAGAGTATCAAGCCCCGGCCAAAGCTGATGCGAAAAACGAAGTTATTAACTTATAACTTCAAAATCAAAATCCTTCAGAGTATCAAGCCCCGGCCAAAGCTGATGCGAACAACGAAGTTATTAACTTATAACTTCAAAATCAAAATCCTTCAGAGTATCAAGCCCGGCCAAAGCTGATGCGAACAACGAAGTTATCAACTTATAATCAGCTTTGGCCGGGGCTTGATACTCTGAAGGATTTTGATTTTTAATTATGAGAAGTCATCGACTTTATGTTGAAAATTGGAAATCAATTCCTTCATTTGTATCGACAAAAGCAAATGCAAGATTTACTTCTGTGAAGAAACCTGCAATGGCACCGGTCAGATATAATTCAATGCCCTTCGTGGTATTAGCCAGGGGAGTAGTTGTTTTCTGACAGGTGCCAGCCGAAACCTACTGTGTAGGTAATTTGAGACTGGCCTGAACAGATTGTTCGAAAGGTGATTTGATTTAAAGCCAGTCTTCAAGTATGCCCACTGACTCTGTTAAATGTTTTAACTGTTAGATTCAACCTGCGATTCCAAGCACAGGCTTAATTTATTACTACCTACTACCGCTATATCCACATAGCAGCTCAAACTCAGTCAAATCTTCTCATGGAAATTATCTAAAAAGAGAACGATTTTTGAAAATCATTTTCATTTCAGCGAGTAAAAGTAATTTTGTTAAGTTTTTGGAAATATTTATTTCCATGATTGTAGTTTACAGAATGACTGAAAAATCAGAAAAATATTGGAGTTTCGCTATTATTTTTAACAAAAATACAAATGAGTCAGATTTGGAAGCTATTAGAACTGCAAACTTAGATCTACTACCATTAAAATAGTGTTATGGGTATTGACAAAGGAATATATTTGGTTTGGAAAACTGGTACTTGAATGGGAAAGTTAAAACTTTCAAAGAATACGATTTTTTGCAAGCCAAACACTCTTTGGTCCAAGTACTCAATACTAAAAAGTATAATCAAACCGTAAAAATACGGCGATTCAAGTTTGCTTACTATTGATTTTTTTCCGCACGCTACTAGAAAAAATTGTGTATCTTGAATGTGAGTGAAGTGACTTTTCTCCACGTGATTGCTTGCCGAACTCTGCTGAAGTATCACATTCCGCACTTGTTAGGTAAACTACTATTACAGTTCTCTCACTTCACACTTCATTTTCTACTCAACAGAAAACAAAAGTTTTCATATTTTGATTCCTTCTTCTTATAGTGGGGTGCAAATAACATAAAATCATTTCCAACGAGTTGAAAACGTTCTGATGGAAATGGTAAGTATTACTGATTCAAGTAAAATAAAACTATTACCAAATAATGGGCTTTATTCATCGCCATGAAGGTATTACAGAAGAAAAAAATGTATCGTTGATTATATCGATGGAAGTTCAGCTAACGATGTTCTAAAATTTTTGATTTGATAAAAATCGCAAGTGTTGGAATGGAATAGAATGACAATGTATATGGTCGTAGTAACTATAGTTTCACAACGTTATGGACAGTGATAGCGATTGAAAAGTACCTACTCCTCCAGACACATATCAATCAGCAAAGTATCACATTTGGTGCCTAGGCAGGAAAGTCCTTACTTTGCTGCTTAGGCAGGAAAAGTAGTACTTTGCTAATTGATATGTACCTGAAAAATTGAAATTTGCTGTCGATCGAAAAAAAAAAACATTATAACGTTTGATAGAAATTTACAAGCTAAGTTTGTAACAAGCAGATATGTGGCTTGGTATGATGAATTTATTTCGATTCCGTGTACCCAATTTGCTGAGTGACGTATCCGAAATTCTAATATGTCATCTCAGAATTTTATGAATCCGAATAACTGTCTTAACTTAGACTCGGTATCTCATAATTTTATAATTTTGATCCGATAACTCGAAATTTCAACCCACTATCTCGAAATTTGAAGCTGAGGTTCCATACAGTGCTTTTCTTCAAAATCCCCCTATTGGGACAATGAAATTGATGCAAAATTACTTTATTTTGGAGTGAAAATTTCAAGATGGCGACTTGGAGCTATCTAGAAAAAAATTTAATGGAAAGGGGATCTTGTGAAATATCATCTTCAAGCTCCTGACGAATACTCCACAGCCCTAGAATATGAAGTCAACATCTTCAACTAATAAACAATGGGGGGGGGGGGGAACATTCAATAATTGCTTGAATATATCGACATTCATCTTCAAACTTTGAGGAAATAAGCTGAGTTCACTTCAGAAGATGCTCGAAATGGTTGCCTTAAACGTCTTGACATAAGAACAGCCTATCCGATAATTGTGAGATTTGTTGGTGCTGCATACACGTGACTGATAAATCAGGGAAAGTCGTATTTCGTGTAAATAATTTTATTTAAATATCGCAGAGCGCTTTCGGCTATTAAGCCATCTTCAGTGCTATACCTGCAAGTAAGTAATAGTCAAAAATTGGAAAATTAGTTTGAAGGTTGGAAATGAATTACTTACTCGTCTAGGTATTTACAGGAAGATCTTCACAATCACAAATAGTCGTGAGACATTAAATTGAATAAACATCACGGTTAAAGTCAGTGCCCTTTTGGGTTGACAATTTAAATTTAAAAAAAAAAAAAAAAATTTAATTGTCAACCCAAAAGGGCACTGACTTTAACCGTGATGTTTATTCAATTTAATGTCTCACGACTATTTGTGATTGTGAAGATCTTCCTGTAAATACCTAGACGAGTAAGTAATTCATTTCCAACCTTCAAACCAATTTTCCAATTTTTGACTATTACTTACTTGCAGGTATAGCACTGAAGATGGCTTAATAGCCGAAAGCGCTCTGCGATATTCAAATAAAATTATTTACACGAAATACGACTTTCCCTGATTTATCCGATAATTCACGTTGAACATATAAATACTCTGCCGCATATTCGATATTGAAGCAGGGTCAGTTTCGTACACCTTCGGCTTTGAATAGCACAAAAGAAAAGCTTAAAGGTGTCAAATCTTGCAAGCGGGCTGGCCATTCCGTAGGACCTCGATGGCCAATCCAACGAATATGGAAAGTATTATCAAAATAGTTTGTTACTTGTCTGGAATGATGTGGTGTTGCTCCATCTTCTATTCATATCGAATTCATTAGGTGGTAGCTATCTACTTGTGAAATAGTAAACTTAATGACAATATTTGAACAGAACAATGATATTCGTTGTGGTACTGACATTTTTGTATTTTTCATGAACAAAAAATAACCTATCAAACCTTAGGTTGTTGGGATTGCCATATGGTAGAGAAAAACGAATATTTCTAGAAATATCAATATTAATGTGTTCGTATTCGGGTGATTATCAAATGTTCCGCCATTTTGTAGTAGGTGAAGATATTTACTTCATATTCTGAGGTTGTAAAGTAGTCGGTAGGAGCTTCAAAATGATGTATCACAAGACACTTCCCCTTTCCATTTTCTTTCTCCATATGGCGCTTATTCGCCATCTTGGAATTACCATCTGTCAGTTCAACTCCAAAATATAGTATTCATGCATCAATTTCATTATCCAAATTTCAATTTTTTGAGTTAAAAAGCACTGTAAAGGCAGGCAAGATACAGGCAATATACAGGAAAAAAAATGTCATCCAAATCTCTGACTTCTTGGTGACGTGAATTTCTCTATAGAAATGTTAGCAGTTACCAACTAAACCAATCACAAACTTTTTGTAACTCACCTAGTGACATTTGTTGAATGTAATGGAATAGGTGAAATTAGGTTTAAAAAAAAAACGATTAATAAATGCAAAAAATATTATTATTTTTTCCTCACTTGGTGGGTGCGTATGGACTTTCGAAATACTAAAATGAACTTTGATGACCTACCCTCAACCCCAACCAAATTCGTTTAATGGTGTGGAAAATAAAGTTGAATATGTCATTCTCCAAACTTTAATGGGCCATAGATCGATAATAAACTTCAGATTCCTGATTCACGCGTTGAGAACGTGAATGTGACCAACGGTTTGGTATTGTTTTGGACATATATCGAACCTGTGTCAAAATCTCGTATATTGAAAAACGATTTTACGAATCAATGATGAATAGTATGATATTATTTATGCCAAGCAAACGGAAAAGAGTGAGTGATATAGTTTGGAGTACTCCTGAGAGTTGGTTGTAGGGGGCAAGTTCTCTATTGCTTCCTTTTACTATATGGAATTCAAGAACTCAGAGCAAGTATAGCAAAATATCATGTTATTTTCATTGATTCCTATTCTCTGAAGAACTGCTGGAAATTCAGAGGCAATCATTCCCGAAACAAATATCATTTTCTGCAACGTGATAAAAAATTGGTAATGCGCTTTGTTTCTGCTGCAAAATTTATGTGCTATACCGGCTCACAATCAATATCCTGAGAAACTCTATATCATTTCATGGAAGCGTACCAAGGCGAAAGGATTGTATTACCGAATACCTAATTAAAAATATTCTAGTGATTTACAGTTCACGCAGAAATGGCTGAGAACTCAGCAAAGGCGGACTTGCAAGCGTTTATTCAAATTGAGTTTGATTTATAGTGGCAAAATTCAAGGGTGTTTGAAAGTGTTTTATCGAAGCTTGAGGAACGGAATAATTGAGATTACAAATTACCTAAGCTCGTTTCGAATCTACTCGAGTCATGAGAAATATCATCGAGTTTCGTTTTAATACAGGTATTCATGACGATGCAGTATTGAATTTGTCGTTCGTCTTGAGCGTAGACAAGTTTCGAAGTACTATCGGTTTGAGTTAGTGGAGAATTCCAGTGGAATGATGAGTCTTTGAAATGAGACTGATTAGCTCTAAATCAGAATTGGAATGGAAGAGTTATAAAATCAAATGGATTTTTCCTGACTTGTGAAAATCGGATGTGAGGCGAAAAAATAACATCACGATGGAAAGCACCCAGTATGATTTTCTTTTCGAAAAAATTCAAGACAATTCTTGAAAGATGTGCCGCAATATTCATGTAGACGATATTTCTAAGGCTTCGATTACTTACCTACTTCTGTTATTAAAAAATAGTGACCGACTATTGGAGAAAATTTTGTCGATTTGAAATTGAATGTAATATATCTTGTGGGGAAAAATTCTAGGAAATAACTTTCTTCTTTTTTCATCATCGAACAAATATTTTCTACAACCATCGTCACTGAAGCCACCAGTTCCAAATGATAATAAATCACTCAGATGATTACACTTTCTACCGTCTTCTAAAAATATTTTTCAGTGTCAATTTTCGTTACTTCAGAGTCACACACGAAGTGTTTACCACATACTTAAATATGCCTCAGCAGAAGAATGAGAATCTTACTTCAGTATTCACATGCTATGTGGTATTCATCAGATTAGACACTTTTTTCAAAATATTGGTATTTCACCAAAAATTCAAAGAATGCCAGAGGATTCAATTTATCAATGAAGGTAACTTCTTTATGGTGTGGACAATGTGTGTCACTATATAAAGTATTCTCTTCAGAAACTTTTCTTAGAGATCAATTACCCTAACACCAAACTGATATTTTTGCACTCAAAAGAGAATTGATAAGTTAATGAATGATTGATAATGATAAGAAAATTGATACTGATAATGAATGATTGCTAATGATGGTATCAATTTTCTTTTTCTGAAGATGCTAACCTTGTTAGCGAAACGCGCGTCGAGTGTAAAAATATCAGTTTGATGTAAGGGTAATTGAAAAGTTTAAAATTTTTCACCAAAGGTTCCAGTCTCATCGTTTATTCTCTTCAGCTCAAAATAATATGCCGTTCGCTAGAACATATTTGAATTTCTGAGTTGAAATTTCTTCTGAAATTCTTGAAAGTTCCACCACTTCCCCTTTTTTATTTGAATATTATGTTAGATATATCATCGAACTCAGATATCTGATTCTGATTCTGCAGTGATCTCGTTTTTCTGAAAGTAGACTTTCCTTATTATAATTCATTTTAATAACAGAATTCCACAAAAAAACTGTTTTCATCTTGATGGCGTGATTAATATTCTTGTAATATAATTGAAAATTCAACTGAACGTTTTGAGGAACTTTCCTCTTATGTTCTTTCGAAAGGAGATTCCCAAAAATTTCACATTGCCTAATCGAATGATTAACACTGTAGTTTTTCAGAAGCCCGGGTCGGTTGAGTCTCCAATTTTCTCATTTTCAACTTTTCAATCAACATAACCTTTGTCTTGGTTCAGAAATATATCGAATATTTTCTCGGCCTCTTATTTAAACCACATTGACAACAATGCGTAAACTTCCACTCAATATCCAGTGAACTTTAATTACACCAACTTCGTTAAGCCGGGCTTCAATCTAGGAAGCAAAGATCGATAAAGTTTGCGGTCACACCCCGTTCATTAGGTGACCTTCGTGGTGATGGTGATCACACAAACTATGCTTGAGACCTCCGGGCATGATATCGTATTCGGACCGAAATTTGTATAATCATTAGTGCACCAATTATTGCGAACGAGACCCCATTATAATATCCATTATGATTTACTCAAATGACTCGAAGGAGCGTCAACCAGTTCGGTGTGATGGATGGAATGTATTTGTCTGAAGATTGATCCATTCATTCGATACATCAACATTTATAACCGATTTATGCCGACAGTTTTCAAAAATGATAATGTTTTTGATGAAATAGTAATAGTGAATAGGTATAATTAGTATTTTTCCTCACTGATCAAACCCAAAATCGACTAAGTGGAGATACTTGAGCTGTACGTTATCATCCTTCAGATGCCAGTAATAAAATTGCTGTTGAGATGATTTCTTCCATTTTCATAGACGGACTCGTTGTGAATCAATTAGAACTCTCTGATACTTGAACATCGCATTCAGCAAATGATGTCTCACTTATTGAAATAATGGTATACTTTCCACTATTTTTCCATTCAAGAATCTTGAGGTGATAAACTAAAGATTTTAACTATTGTGGTACAGGTTTAATGATGATGCGCGTGTGGTGCGGTCATGGTGACCGAAATATAATGTTACGTCCTAGCGCCGGCCCTGCTGACTATGAATGCGAATTGGTGCCGCAGTTCCAGGAAAGATTATACCTGCGTGATCGCGGCTCACCCAGAATGTTCGATTGTTAAGATTTGTCTGGATGATTATCCACTATATGAGCGTCTATTTAAGCGGGAGCTGCTCACGCCGACGGCAGAATTTGTATTAGAGAGAGTTAGTGATTCGGCAGTTTTATTCAGAGCTAAGTGACGAGAGTTATTGAGATCCAAGTGGAAAGAGCTTTTATTTGTTATTGCTAAGTGCAAGAAGTGTGTAGAATTGTTAGTACAGAAAGTTTTAGTAGCGAGCGAGCATTGGAAAGTTATCGTAGCGATTTAAGTGATTGTGTTGTATTGTATTGTGATAGAGATTTATAATAAAAGTAGTTTAGTGTTGTTTGGTGTTTTAATCAACGAACCCAAGGATAAATCGTAACAATATATACCTTGATATAATCTTGAGGATGCCAGGGAGTGATGATGAAAACAAATTGAGATAAATGACCAGAGGATTTGAAATGAATCGTGCCTCAACGGCAAGTGACACATAACTGGAATACGACGGCGTATAAGGGTCACTGTAAAAATAAAAAATATCTCCATTGACAGATTTTAATCTGTCAATGCCAGATTAAAATCTGTCAATGCCAGATTATAATCTGTCAATGCCAGATTCAAATCTGTCAATGACAGAATACAATCTGTCAATGACAGAATAAAATCTGTCAATGACAGAATAAAATCTGTCAATGACAGATTATAATCTGTCAATACTCCATTGACAGATTTTAATCTGTCAATATGCCATTGACAGATTATAATCTGTCATTGACAGATTATGATCTGTCATTGACAGATTTTATTGCCATTGACAGATTTTATCTTGTCATTGACAGATTTTAATCTGGCATTGACAGATTATAATCTGTCATTGACAGATTTGAATCTGGCATTGACAGATTATAATCTGGCATTGACAGATTTTAATCTGGCATTGACAGATTAAAATCTGTCAATGGAGATATTTTTTATTTTTACAGTGACCCTTATACGCCGTCGTACTGGAACCACCTAGGGTGTAACACTCTAAGAAAATGCAGTCATAGTTTTTCGTCAGTGGTGACAGTTCGATACGAGGACTTTGCCAACCCACAGCTGATGAAGGCCAAAACCAAAAACAGCTAGTTGTCTAGTGGTGGGCATTTCGAATTGAATGCAAATTGTGACAGACCAGAGAATTTGATATTCTATTTACCAGTTTCCTGATTTCTCTGCTTCAAAGCAAATCTTGATCTCTTGATTAGTCATTTAGTAAGGGGGGTAATTGGTCAGGACGGTATGAATAGATATTCGTCTGACAGCTCTTGAAAATAACTTCAAAATGGAAGTCGAAACGTCGAACAATTCGGAAGGAACCAAACGGAAAAAACCCGTAAAGACACGGAAGAAAACTTGACAAAAAGATTTATTTTTACAATACATTGAATAAGAAAAGTGACATAGAACAATTGAGTAAAATATATATTCTTATCTCTTATCTTTGTAAGATTTTTAAAATCTCCATGTATAAAATCCAATCAAGAAATCATGCCCTCTTAGAAATTCTGTCAGTCAGTATCCGTCAGCATTCAGTAAGGGATGTATTCTATTTTATGTATTATGTAGAGTTTATTTATTTAACTCGTTTTAACAGTAAGTTTATACCATTTTCATTTATACATTAGTTATTTGACCATTAATTGTACATTTCTGCCTTGATAAAGATGATAAAAATTATCGAAAGCTTGGTGGAGTAAAGAAAAGTTTTCCTCCATTTGAACGACTGAACACCCGATAAAACTCACCTTCGTATCTATTGACAGTCGAAACACAGATTATGGAATAAGGCACTGGACAACTGTTGAATATGTGGTCGTTTTAATACTAATTTTTTCTAGCCCGATATCAACTCACCTCGACAACAATGCGGGAACTCCCACTCAATACCCAGTGAACTTTAATTACTCCAACTTTGTCAAAGCTAGGCTTCAATCTCGAAGGCGAAGATCGATAAAGTTTGCGGTCATCCCGTTCATTAGGTGACCCTTGCGGTGGTCACACAAACTATCCTTGAGAGCTCCGGGCACAATTAGGAGATTCGGACTGAAATCTGTTTTAATCATTGACGCCCCATTAATTGCAAGCGAGTCCCCATTATGATACCCAGTTCTATGTACCTGCATGGATTGAATACTTGTTTGAATTATATTTTTGGCCAAGTTTTATCAAGGTCTGTGCAAGCTCCAACTATATCGAGTAAGCATATTTCCTTGAAATGGACACGATATATTGTCAAAATTCATTAATTATGGTGCTACCGATTAGTGAAATACAAACTGCTAAAGGATATCTCCTCCAGATATATCAATCGAGGAAGATGTCCCTTTTCAATAGCACACCAGCAGTATTCTTATAATCACAAGGAAGGAGAATCAATACGTTGTCAGAGAACATAAAAAATGAGTTTTTTCGGCAACCGTCCGGGAAGTACTCACTTCCCAGACGCTTTTTCTTTGAGAAAGTAGCATTTTTCCGGCTTAGTCTGGGAAGTACGTACTTCGCGGACTAGGCCGGAAAAATGCTACTCTCTCAAAGAAAAAGCGTTCGGGAAGTGGGTACTTCCCGTGACGGTTGCCGAAAAAATAGTGTACGCAACACGACCGAAAACAGTTTTTTTGGACTCTGGACTTCCAGGACTAGCAGACTTCCAGAATTTTGTCTACTCGTTCAAAAAAAAACAGTTTTTTCCGGACTTGTTACGTAAATTACTATTCCAGTCCTCTTCGAGTGGAGTTCCTCCACTGTAGGAGTACAATTCACACGAAACAACTGCGACGCTAAGTTTCGCAATAACTGTTTTTAGAAAAAGAAGAAAACAAATATATAGTCATGCATTTTCCTTAAATTTTTTCTCCACATCCTTTTAACCTAACTTAAAGTGATAAATTCAATGAGCTGATTGCATGGCTATCCTTGAACATTACAGATATAAGGGGATACCTGAAACTATCGGGATTTTCGGAATGAAGGATGAAACTGTCAGGAAGGGACACGGAAAGGTCCTCCTGAGTGGTGGTTGCATACGATATCAGAGTAATTCTATTCATTAATCAAACGTATCCCAAGGGAAACCAACACCGTTATAATCTGAGACAATATCAGCCGGTCAATGGTAGATGTCCAGAATAACAACAAAAAAGATCAGAAATGAATGAGTTGTGAAAAATATTCTGCAAGAAAAAGATACAGTAGGGGTGTGGAGGTAGGTAGCCAGACTAATGTTGATTGAAAGTTGATCTATATATCTATCTATATCTCTATCTGATTCATCGATTATTCATTGGAAATTGTCAGTGCTCTAGCAACCAGATTGTGGATAGGGTTTTATATTGTATCGATAAGTCAAGGAAGGAATGTATATATAATTTTCAAGATACTCCGCCTCAGTACCTCCTGCATGAAGATAATCCAGAAATTTTATGTAGGTATATTTAAAATCTTCGATAATTTCTGAGAGATACGGATGACAAAAATTAGACTCGGGAGTATTACTACATTACCAATAATATAAAAGCTTAGTCAAAACATTTATCATAAAGAAATCTTCAAACAAAATTATTACAATAATGTCTAGTCAACCATCAAAGTCATATTTTGTCTATCAGGACAAAGGATTGAAAAATTTATGACCTTAATCGGTAAACTAATACATTCTTGAAGAGTTTTTTTTTTGATTCACTACTAGAACAAACTGGCTTACGTTTCTGTGTATGGCATTATAAAGTTTCGGATAGATATGACTGAATAATTCGAAGCATAATGCAAAAAAGGGTATATCCGTGATTGATTCCTTCACTGAAACCTATCGGCATCATATACGAGTATGAGTTGAAAGATAAGCAATATCTTCACCTCTTCACTGGAGTATCAAAGATGTGAAGCTCTATTGCTAGTTCGCAGTTGAATCAGATAACAGGGCTGAAAAATATTGTTACTGTTGAAAAAGAAAGATGTATCTTCGAACACCCCATAAAACAGGTGGTTTGCCTACTCTACAGAATATAATGAAAAGTGTTCTGGAAAATGTATTTTTGATATTGTTTTCTTCCTCGATTACAATAGTATGATTTACAACGAGCCTATAATGATGGTTATTATTCACGAGGTGGGGTTCAAAATAATAGTCAGTATACGCTCGTTGAATACTCTACTTTGTCTATAGCTGTTTTGATAAATAAACCATACATTTTGAAAGCAATATTGGAAAGACAATCGTTATACTTCATCAAAATCAAAATGTATAACAGTCAATTCGAATACCTGAGAAATATCAATGATCTCAAAAAATTTTAGAAAAATCATGCCTAAACTTCAGAATATTTATGACATTGAAGAAATTTCTGGGAATAAGTTTACCACTGGTAGTATTAGTACGGAAAATTTCAGAGAATATGGAATCAACTGAAAATTTTTGAGATGTTGAGAAAAATAGAAATAACTAAAGAATAATAATCAATATTGTGTTTTGTAACAATCTCTCGTAAAATATATTTTCAAATTCTTTTTTCGAAGTCGGTCTATTTCCGCCAAGGCCAAGGCCAAGACCAATCACCGACGCCGGTGAGCCTACTTCTCCAACCAGAAATTTTGCCGAACCCTCTGGTATTCCAACCAGAGGTAGGAAGGGATATTTATGAGCCCCACATCTATGGACTCGGAACCGCCGGCTTTACGTCCCCATCGAAGGACGGGATATCCTCAATATATCTTCAGCTCATTAATATATTTCCTGCGAGCTATGATATGCTATTTCGATGCAGTTGTATGAGTTTTAGACTCAGTACTAACCGCGCTCAGCGCTGCCTAACTTCAGATATCGAATGACTGTCAGTGAATATGAAGGGCTGGGCCGTACCCCTATCGAGCGGTTGCAAGCACTGAAAGAGAACCTGCCCTAGACTTGAATCAAGATGTTTTTTCTATGAGGTTGTCCATCGTATAGTGCCTTGGATTATTATCATTTACAAATCACGAAATAAGACATGTAGAAAACTCATACAATTTAAAAACTGTTGTACGTTTTGATGACGAAACAAAATAAACGCAGTGGAATTTATCAACTAAAGTAAATGCATTGAAACGTTTGTTTTGTTGTCATAGATACTTTTCTTCTAAAAATTGTCATAACAAAATATTGAAGAGAATGAATAATGATATATTGAGGAAGCAACACTCATTTCTTCATAAAAAAATAGAATTGTAACTATCTTGGTGGAATGAATTCATTATTGGGTTGAGTATAGAGTGAATGTTTCTTTTCGGTGCCTACACAATTTTTCCCAATGATTTGTTCAAAAATGATTGATATTTTCCAAAATTTCATTCAATACAATTCAATAACAATTCGGCATCGATCTGATATTAACTGCATTCGACGAGCTTTTTTCTAGTTACTGATATCAGTTTTCTTCTCCTGAAGATGCTTGCCATGTAAGTGAAACACGCGTCTCCCTCGCTCTCTAGCATTAGTTATATTTACCGACATCGTAAAATAACTGAAATTCAATACTAATTAAGATTGATTGGTGAACTACGAAATTTAGCTCGAACTGTCTTAGAATCGAAATATTTAGGGAAACAGTTCAAATAAATAAAATGAGAATAGAATAAATGTTATTTCCATACGATATACATTCAGAGGTATATTGAATATCGAAGTGAAAAGTTCACCATTCAGCTTGAAAACAATTATGATTCAGGTTAGCCGAAGTCCATTCATAATCATGCGAAATAATAGAATGAAAATATATAGAATAAATATTTCAATATTGGAAGTAAACGAACTACATGGAGCTCCAAACAAATAATATTATTACCATTCTCTCTAGATGTCATTAGCCCATGTTATCGTACAAATGTTAGTTAGATTCTACAAGGATTGTTACAAGAGGAAATATTAGGATTAACTATTTAAAAACCAGTGGTCATTTGACGATGAAAATGGACTGACTCTGAGCGAAGCGAACCAACGCCAAAAAAATTGTAGATTGGAGGTTTTCAAGGCACCCAGATCACTTCTCTCTGTTCGGTACTATGTGTAATATTTTGTCACGGTTAACTTGTTTCGTATGAGAACGTTGATGTGTAAATGTTTTTGGTGAACACTTCTCTAATCGGAGTGATCAAAATGACCTTTCAAATATCTGAATAACATGTCGGAAAACTGTCAAGATATCAGCAAAGTTGTTTCGAACTTTTTTTTTTTTTTGATGAACATTTTCGAATTGTTATGAATGAAGAAATCACGAATGCGACCAGAACGACTTAACGGAGCCCACGAGAACTTTTCTTATTAAAATCTCCACCCCTAACGATTTGAATTCCAATGCACTTGCACGCTGAATTCGAGATACACCGGCGACATAGTCGAGAATTAGTCCAATTACATTATCGTGTAGTACTCCCCTGGCGGACAGCTAGGCATTTCATCGATCTGGACGGTGAATAGGTCAGCGTAAGCAAGTATCACTGTGGGAGATCATTCCAAGCACAACGTGAGAAAGCGTGGAACAACATTTTCCCAATGGTCCACGTCACAAGGGAATGCCAACGACGAAAAGTGTTTAGATTCAGTTGTGATGGATTCAAAAGAAGTATTGTTTCTGATGTCTTCTTATCGAAGGGGAATACATAAGAGATATTTCTATCGGATGAATAGATTCAGAAAAATTCTCTATCGAAAATCCCTTCGGTTAAGGGAATAAAGATCTCGCGAGAGCATGATCCACTCATTGTTTCTACCTGCCTCAATTCAAGAAGTGATTATCGCTGTTGTACATTTTGTTTTTAGATTTTGGAACTCACGTCGAATGTATTTTAGAGAGAGTAATACACAACATGCATAGTCAAACTGGCTTTGAATGAAGTAGTGAATGCAATTTCCGGTATTCTCATACCAAACGACATCGACAAGTAGGCCTTGTTACGTCATAAATTAATATGTCACACCTTTGGACCAGCATAGCTATTCGAAGACCAGTCAGTCATGAAACGTAACAGTATCATATCCCAATATAAAAGAGATGAATTTTATTTGAGGTTCTTGAAAAATTATAAACTTGACTCTGCTCTTGCCGCATAAGTCAAAATGATTTTTACCTTCATTGAAGGAAGAAATATTCATTAGGTATCTGATGATTTTCTGTAGATTCGATCTATCGATACTATCTCAGCAATATCTTCTTGAAATTCAGAATTTTTTATTATATTAAGAATCTGAAATTACACAAAGGTTTCCTTATGAATCAGGAATGAGAATTGTTTCCTTATGCCATTTTCAATAATTGAATTGAACTGGTTGATAATTGGTAAACATCCATATCTGATAAAATATATTACAGTTCAGTGTGTGATTTTTAGAGGGATCACAAAACCGCGACACGTGTTTCGCTACACAATACCAATTAGAAATGAATGAAGCTGTAATAGGATTAGCATTTTCCATTCTTTTTTAAAGTTCTGCAATTCAACGACGTAGTATGTTTTTGAATCAAACGTAAACTTCCATAGCATACACATCAAGGATCATATTCATCACTGTCTCGTATAGTTCTCATGCGTATGGGGTTCGGCACCAAAACATTCATTGATTCATTCGGAGTGAGGCAAAATTCGTCTTATTGGTGATTCTTCTCTGACGGACTCGTCCACTTCTTTGGAACATCGTAAAAGAGTCAGATACTTTTCTCTCTTCTACAGATATTTTCGAACACGGCGTTTGAATATTCTCCAATCGTTTCACTCTTGGCAGTATCGACACGTGTGACCCGACGAGTGCATCCCTTTTTGTGAGTTTGGAGAGCTGTCAAACTCTTTTTGCTCAGGGATCTTTTCTCAATAGAACAGCTAATTTTTGGAACTCCTTTTCGATGGAGATTCTTCTTGGGGCTCAAAAACCTCAAAAATTTTCAAGATGATGTTAATTCGTATTTCTTGTCCCTTGATTCAGGTGGGGTTCTTCAAACACCTCACGGCTTTCCTTTCATGAATCTGTACTTAAAAAAATAACTCATTCGGAAAGTGTTTGCAATTTCGTAGACCTCATTATAATGTAATATCAAAGTACACTGTATATGTAATTATTCAATAGCACTAGCTTAATTTTTTCAGAATCATTATTCATTTATCTGAAAAATTCATATGGCTACTGAATGATACTTGAGTGACGATAAGCAATCTCTGTTTGTATGTGTTACTAGATGATTCAAACGCGATTCATCTGGTGGGTTTCCATAAGAATTAACAACAATTCGATTGCGGACTTGATGATTTACTTCTCAGCTTTCAATAAGCCAATCTCAGCACGCGAAGTTGACTCATCCACCGATCCGAAGGATCATAAAATGAAAATGCATGATACAACAAATTCCGAGACATAGCATTACTCAACATCACGGTATCACGGAGATCTCTCAATATCCTGGTATGTTTTGATATCATCTAAGAATCAATGGTAGTTTGAGCTGGACGATGAAATCAGTATTTTTTTCAGAATCCACTTCATTATATTGTCGCGTGTAAGTTGAAAGGGAAAAACTCTCAACTTCGGCGTCTCCACCAAATGTCACGGAAATGAAAAGGAAGTGTAGTGTTTGTTCGAAAATAGTTGAGTGAATTAAGTGCAATTATACTAGTTCATTAGTTTACTGGAAAAATTAGTCAAAAACATGATGAAAATCTTTCATTCAAATGGACGTGACTTTTAAAGGGTGTTTTTGAAGAAAACCGCCCTTCCAAGTGAGGATAATCAAACAAAGAGAAACATGAAACTTTTAGCTTGGCTGCGAGAGTTGATTTTAATTGTGTATTTGAAGTGTACCCTGGTGAAGTGAATAAAATGAGAGGTGATAAAACTTGACTTAGTTTATTGATAACAAAAGAAATAGATGAAAAAACATGATCACAGTGAATGAATGAAAAACTACTTGAAATAATTACCCATTAATAAAATGAATCAGGTTGAAACAATGCAGTTGGGATTAAATAGAAATGTAAGTACTCACATTATCATTCCAAGGCAGGAGAGATGTGCTTTCTTCATTCTTGCAAAAATGACGCCGACTACTTTAAAAATTAGTTTGGTTCGTCAAACTGATCACTAAAGATTCAAAAACAAAAAGCCCGATTCGGAAGGCAGTCTTTCAATTTATATAAAAAATAATCCTGTCGTCATGAACTATTCCGCTGACAATTGCTAAATTCGCAATTCTCAGCGTTCATTTATGATTATCGACGACCAGTGATGTAACTTGAAACCTGTTGTCTGAAACGACGTTGAACTTGGAAATTCGCCGGATATAAATACTACTATTACAGCTGAATAATGTAACATGCGTGAATGATTTATTTGGAATGAAATATTGAATTGAAAATTATGAATAATATTAATAATGACTCGATTTCCAAATTCATTTTCAGGTTGATAATTTTGAAAATGTGAAGATAAAACTTTATATCAGACCTTTTATTTTCAATATATGACACATCTCCCCTCCTTAGTAAAGCTGGACCCCAGCTTCGAATTGGAAATTGATTAAAAGTTATATGAAATTGAAAATTTCCACAACTCAAAACATAAATACTTATTTTTATCCCTAGAGAAAAAAACATAGATATCCCGACATTATATTTCGAATCAATTATTAGGGTATGAGTTCTCACGTGGCACAAAAAAACTGAGTCCGGCACTGGCACTGTACGTCAGTTCGTGGAAGTTGTTCCCGTGTCGTACGCTCTTGGCTCCCTCAGTGGCAGGTCTCCGCATGCAGTGTTGCCAAAGGCGAAAACACTGTACCCCATGTACAGCCTGGGACTCTGGGACCTCGCAGTATACTGGAATGACTGATGATGTCGTGCTCCTCTCCTGGACTTTGCATCTGGGGCCTGATTTCAAATCAGTAAAATTCCCCCATTAGATATCTTTTTCTATCGTGTAACGGCTGTCGGCTGCCTAGCTACTCGTTGATGGATTTGCTGGCATCGAATGCGCCCATCGGTTGATTTAGTGGTGTTCCGTGCAGCTTATGTCACACCAGTGAAGAAGTCGTGAACTACTCCTTTCCCGCCAAATTTTAAGACAGCGGCAGACATGGTTAGTTGACGTTGGAATTGTTGAAATGGCAAAATTGTCGATCAAGCAAATTGCATATTCCATTGCAAATTGCTACCTAGATGCTGATTCGGCACGCTTCGGACTCCATTTTGGTCTTTTCGTCTGTGGATTGTGAGTGAAGTGGAACAAAATTGGCATATTTTCCAACTTTTAACGGATAGCTGCATACAGAGTATGGTCAGGACTCCTGGACACTTCACTGGTAGTTTTCGCAGGTGAGTTCGACTTGGTACAGGTACCATGCTTGTTGCTGGGTCAATCCTGGGCAGGTGTCTCGACATCATTTGTAGTGGAGCATTTTTCAGGCTTGAGGAACATCTGGCATGTAGTATACTGTGGTCTGGCCTTCCTTCTGGGATTGAAAAATGGGATGCGGGGTGCTGCCGTTCTGGACTCCGTCTGTGGGTGGACCGTTTCTTGCCTTCGTAACAGTGCCTGTTCCTGGTGTGTGCCTCCGTGATGTCCCGTGATACATGAAAAAGATTATTTGCAGTAAGTATTCTTTAATTACAATAGAAAGTATTAATATTTTTCTTTTCTTCAATTTTATATTACTAGGTATATAACTGACTATACTCTTATAGAATACTTCTAAGTACAAAGTCCAAACCTAAAATGATTGAGAGAAAATATTCTCAAAGTTCTTATAATCCCTATTCGTACAACCTCAAATCATTTGAGATCATTACATTCTTTTTTGTCCCACTTTCTAACTTTATTATGTTATGTTTCTCTGTCTAATTCTACTCTTCCTTTTACTCACAGGTCACATTACCCTTGCAATCGACAAATATATCTAACCCCCTTCTTTAATCAAAACAAAAAAAAAAATTGCAAGTTGATAGCGTTTCTCCCCCATCTCTTTCAATTGGTCTTAATAAAAATACAAAACCAAAAATAATGTGTTACTGTTTATCTTGTTTCATAAGTCAATGTATTGATGTTGAATATTGAGTGGAAATTGATAACTAAGTATCACTGACATGGAACGTTTTTTAAATTGCATGGCTCTCACTTTCTCAACAAAATGTATTCTTTCTAGACAAAATATGTGCAACTGTATAGAATTATTCCTTCGACTTCTTCCATTAATATCATCATATCTACTCATCATATTACTCATCATATATCTCATATTTTTCACCTCATAAACTCATTATTCATTTCATTTCATAAACTCATTATTCATTTCATAAAGTATCTGCATAGGAAAACTTTCAACCCAGGCTTAGGGTAATTCTGCCAAGTTTCCCACGCACACCTTACTAATACAACACTAATACAACTCATAGTTCATAGCTCATAATTCCCTTATGACACGGTAACATTCTTGTTACCAACTGGACAATAATTTCTCCTATATTGTCCTACATATATTCTCTTTATCTTCATATAATAATCCTTATTTCATCATCACTCATCATAATTCTTAGGAAGTCAAACTTTACATTACTCATTATTACTTCATACTCTCCGGTTGCACACATAAATACATATTTTACTTCTCAAAAGTAAAGAAAAAGGTTTTAATTGACATGCATGAATATTTTTATTTATCACTCCAAGATCATTTCCCACCAGTTGTTGAGATGCACTGATAAATCGTCAAATTTTGATTTGAGACTGTTAGATATCCCTTCACGCCTCCTGTTCACTTTCCTGATTGACAAAACATAAGGGTGAGTCTTTGTCTTGACAATCTCAGAGAGTTAGGACAGTCATACGAATGATCAATCTCCTTCTCAAATCTCCAAATTTCAATTTATAGCATTTTTCAACAACAAATGACTTCAAATACTTCTTGGATTAAATTTATGCCCCAATATCGTATAGTAATCATTCAGTGATAGTTATGAAAGATATAATAATGTTTGGTTACTCATGAACGAGGGGATTTTCTCTAATTGTGTTTTTACTATATTTAGGATTCTTGACTCAATGTATCACTATCTGAACTACTACTATCAAACTATTACAAAACTATTATATTTAAGTTATGCTTCAACATTATTATTATTATTTTTCATCCTCAACATATAATAAAGGAAAAAAGATCGTTATAAGGGGGTTCGAGGGTAAATTTTTCCATGTTTCATAAATATATAACCAAATTATACCTGAGATTGATAAAAATTCATTATCTGCATCGCTATCATGGAAGTGGGGAAAATGTTCATCTTCCATTATTATTGTTCAGTGTCTGCGAGCCCAGCTGCCGGAAACCTGACCTAGTCTAACAGTTTCCTTATTGAAGTGCGACAATCCAAGAAACGATAAAACTGACTGCTGTGTCATGTTCAGAATTTTGCTTTGATCAACATAATAATAGGAATGCCGTCCACTGAGTACTCGGCAAAAAGTAGAGAGCTGGATAAAAATTCAGAGATGCCAAGAGATAACATTTTTATCAATCGTTTCTATCAAAATTTCAAAAGAAGACCTTATTATTAGTTATTCATTTTTACCGATTACCGAAAAAAAATGTTGCAGGATACTATAAGTAAAATTATTTGATAACTACTATATGATAACTACTATTCTGAACTACATTACTGCTTTTTCTTATGGTCTTTATCATTAAATCACTATTTAGGTATTTCGAGTCAATTGATATTTATTGAACAGTTGAAAATGGAAAAATGTCGGAAAAAAATTGAAACCTTCCATATTCAGAAAAACTGTTATTATAATGCAGCATATATTTTATAAATTCCATAAAGCCACAATTAATTTCGTGATCATCATAAATTATTTCTTGATGAGACGACCCTCTAATGAAAAAAAAAACCTCATACCTATAGCAAACATTATTTTCAGATATTAGTAAGGTTGGCACACACTGTATGGAGATATTTGAATTATAACAAAGAAAGTGAAAAATATTGCTCCAAGAAATCACTAGCATTATACAAAAAAGAATGACACTCGAATAAATTGTGAGCTTATAGTATGGCAATTTAATCTTGTGAGGAAAAATCGATTGAATTAAATCGAGAAATAATAGCTTCAATGTCTATTGTCAGGAAATTTTTAGCTCCATCTATTACTGAAAATATTTTTGAAATCGTCACTGCCTTTTATTTGTCATATAATTCAATTGAATTACTTGATTCATCTTTACAGCTAGCTGGTTCCCGAGAACAAAGAAATATCAGAGCTATATCACTATTTGATATTGCAATGAAGAATTGATTAACTAAATATAACTTGATTCATAAAAAAAGCAAATAGTAGAGCGCTCCATATAGAAAAAATTGTATGGAAAAAAAAAGGAATAGATCTCATAAAAATCAGATGATAGCACATATATCAGGGAGTTTAATTGATAGAAATACTTCCAAACCTTCCATTCCTTCGAAACATACCATCCCAACTAATTTTGTGAAGAATAATTGATAAAAAAAGTCGATTGTTATTGAAAAATGTCCTTCGAATTGAAAATACACGAGATATTTTTTTTCCCTGATTTTGTCAAAATTTTACTTGAAAAATGTCAAAAAAAAATTTCAGAAAAATTAGCATAAATTGGGTAATACTTCATTAAAAAAAACTTCTGTCAAAAAATAACACGGCAAGAAGGGTTATCATGTGCAAAAAACTACTAGATGTAAGAAATAGAATTTAACTGTTTATTGGTATTGCGAAGTATGTTTCGACAAATTGGGCTTTATATGTATTGAAATCATACTACAAATTGAACAACAACCAAAAAAAAATGCAATAATTGAAAAAAGAGAAGAAAAAAAAACAAAAAAAACGAAAACATTTAGCAACACAACATCGTTTCAACCAGAAATAACTTTGTAGAAAAAAAATGACTGCAGAAAAAACTGCAATCCGTTCCAGATACCTACTCTGATCATTGTAGAAAACAAGAAAAATCCACCAATGTTGTTCACTTTTCAGCCAAATACAACAAATTATCATTAAGACTCTAACAATTCAACTTCTTATATGGAAAAATTTGTTTTACAGGCTCATTATGGAGAATGAAGCCTCCAAGAACGAGCAAGGCGCCTCCACCAAATGTCGCGTGTAAGTTGAAAGGGAAAAACTCTCAACTTCGGCGTCTCCACCAAATGTCACGGAAATGAAAAGGAAGTGTAGTGTTTGTTCGAAAATAGTTGAGTGAATTAAGTGCAATTATACTAGTTCATTAGTTTACTGGAAAAATTAGTCAAAAACATGATGAAAATCTTTCATTCAAATGGACGTGACTTTTAAAGGGTGTTTTTGAAGAAAACCGCCCTTCCAAGTGAGGATAATCAAACAAAGAGAAACATGAAACTTTTAGCTTGGCTGCGAGAGTTGATTTTAATTGTGTATTTGAAGTGTACCCTGGTGAAGTGAATAAAATGAGAGGTGATAAAACTTGACTTAGTTTATTGATAACAAAAGAAATAGATGAAAAAACATGATCACAGTGAATGAATGAAAAACTACTTGAAATAATTACCCATTAATAAAATGAATCAGGTTGAAACAATGCAGTTGGGATTAAATAGAAATGTAAGTACTCACATTATCATTCCAAGGCAGGAGAGATGTGCTTTCTTCATTCTTGCAAAAATGACGCCGACTACTTTAAAAATTAGTTTGGTTCGTCAAACTGATCACTAAAGATTCAAAAACAAAAAGCCCGATTCGGAAGGCAGTCTTTCAATTTATATAAAAAATAATCCTGTCGTCATGAACTATTCCGCTGACAATTGCTAAATTCGCAATTCTCAGCGTTCATTTATGATTATCGACGACCAGTGATGTAACTTGAAACCTGTTGTCTGAAACGACGTTGAACTTGGAAATTCGCCGGATATAAATACTACTATTACAGCTGAATAATGTAACATGCGTGAATGATTTATTTGGAATGAAATATTGAATTGAAAATTATGAATAATATTAATAATGACTCGATTTCCAAATTCATTTTCAGGTTGATAATTTTGAAAATGTGAAGATAAAACTTTATATCAGACCTTTTATTTTCAATATATGACAATATCACTTTAGCTGGAATGAATTTGTATTGATTAATATTCTCCATATAGATCAGTAAGTCCTGTTTTTTCGTCGCCCAATGAAGCTTGGAAATGATTCGCGACATACAACATTTTGAGTTATAATTCCCAATGCGGAGTTCGGTGCCACTGTAAATCGGCTTGGGACATATTGAATTTCTCCCAGAGCCACTAGACTTCACATCAACCCACAGTCAAACAGTAAATATCTAACTCATTAATGTTCGATACGACCTGTGAATTTGATTGGTTGTTTATTACTGCTTGAATTATGCTCCAATTAAATATCAATAATCACTAGTGAATGATGAAATCATTATGATACTGATTGACTCCTTCACTGAAACCTATCGTTACCATATATGAGTCGAAAGTTGAGCAATATCTTCAACTCTTCACTAGAATATCAAATTTGTGAAGCTCTATTGCTAGTTTGGAGTTCAATCAGATAACAGGGCTGAAAAATATTGTAACTCATTGAAAAGAAAAAATTTTATTTTCTAACTCTCTGTAAAACAGGTCGTTGGCCTATTCTAGAAAATTCTACAAAATATATATATTGGTATTGAATGGTAATGGTTTGGACTTCCATTGTCTATATTAATAATTCCATTGAAACCTGTTGCTAAGAATGGAAGGATTAAAATACAGATCAAGTAAGAAAATCAAATCAAAATCAAATTTTTGGTCGATAATGAAATTAAGGATTGATTGATTGATCAAAGAAAATACTGTTGTTTATGAGTTAAAAAAATTTTTAAATAACGAAATAAATAACGAAATGAATGAAATGATATTGTGACAAGAAATTTGAGGTATCGAATATGAAACACTAGTCAAAAAATGTAAATGAAGAAATTGAATGAAATGATATGAAAAAATGTTGAAACCAAGTTTCAAGTTGAGTGAACTCACGACGTTTCGATTGCTGGTATCCGCAATCGTCTTCGGGTGATGACAGTCATCACCCGAAAAATAACAATTATTTCAAAGAATTCAACAAAAATATAAAAAATATTAATGATCACTGGTGAACAATGGAATCATTATTTACTACAATCATATCGATGACGGCCAATAACGATTTCATTATTAACTAGTGGATAACGTGATTTTTGAAGAAACACATGCATTTCAAATCTTTTATACAAGAGTCGTACACAAAATATTTTCAAATAGTCCCATTTAATCCCTCTGGTATCCATAAGATCCGAAATAACTGAGACTAGATAGAATAATAATTATTTTTTCGTATTCATCAGGTGTTCCCCTACAATATCTGAATAAGCAAAATTCTGATAACAATAAAATGTCGATGGAACTTATTTCCTCCGCTCAGTTACTCCTAGAAAGGAGTATCAATCGAAAGGTGAACTGATTTCTACTATTTAACAAATTAGTGATGAAAAGGAAAGGTCGTCAAATAGATTTAATTTGAGATAATATTTCCTTTAATTCTTCAGCAAAGAAATCATTCAACACGTTTAATACATCTTTTTCACCTCAGAAAATTGAAGTTACATTTCTATCGAGATCCATTTTCAAAAAATGGCAGTACATGATTGAGCCATAAAAGGACAGTAGTAGAAACCCCATCATTCATATATTTTTAGTAGTTTCAGAAGTAGAGCACATCAATGATTCCCTTATACAACAACGAGCACAATAATACATTTCCATGAAGATTTCATTCGAGATAACATTCCACCAACCCTGCTAACGATATGTAATCCAGTTGTATTGGGTGTCCAACTATTTTCCGGCTAAAGTATCATCCGACATGAAAATCATCCTATCTGTCTCGTATAGCGCCTGGTTTGGCTTTTCCGGGCAGCATTAAGTAGTAGACTTCCCGTAAAAGGAGTCTCACTGTTAGTTGTGCCTTACTATAATGCCCCACAACGGAGCGGGATTTCCCATTCTAGCCGCAATAACCCTATAACCAGCACCCCAGAAATATTTATGTCAAGCGGTAGTGTATTATGTTTCTGAACATACCAATTCGAACCGAATTGTGAGAGGAGTATGTTTGAATACCAGTTACTCAAACGCAGGGCTTACTGTCGAAGTTGATAGTGTAGTTTTCCTGGTCCAGTCGTAAGGGGGTAGGTTAGCTAATTTGCTATATTGATGGAGATATGTGTTTAAAGTCTTGAAAAAAATTCCAGCATGAGAGTCGAAATGTCGAACATACCAACCTTGTCAGCATAAAGGTTGAGGAATATTTGAGGATATTTCCGCCAGTTAGACATCATTGTTGGGATTTCATGGGAGGTAATTGAGAATATTATGAGAAATAATTATTGTTTCGACTCGAAGTATGTTCTCAGAACCTTCTGTAGCTTTCATTACCCACGACCAACCTCAAGACTTCTGAATCTGTCAAAAAATTTATGATATTTCCAATTTGAAACCTGAGACTAGTTCAAAAAGATACCAAATAACAGATGGCGTTTTCCATCAGCATTAAACCTCTACTCATGTATGAGAAGAGTCTATCCCGACCCAATGCAGAAGAAAATGGTCTTTAAAACATGAATATTTATTCAATGCACGAAATCAGTGAATTCATAATACCGGACAGCTATTTATATTCACCATTTAACTCATAGGTTGTATTTATGAAAATCCTGAATTCTCATTTCAGAAATAATTTTGCGCAAAGGAAGTTCACACAACTACTGAGTGATGGAGATTAAACGACATTTGTTTGATATACTGATGTCTATGTTATGGCAACCATGTCCCTTTATCTATTGGGTGGATGTTCTATGTTGAAATATAAATAATAATGATAAGAGTACTGAAGTTTTTGTATATTCTTCTGTAATACATTGAGCTTCATCACCAAATCTGAGGTCACAGTCAAGCATCACCTTCAAGTTCCCAACTTTCAGCAGTATTCAGAATGGTTCGACCAAGTTGAAGTTGAAAACATTCTCGTTTAAAACTTGTCAACCTCTTACAATATCCACTAGGATATTTTGATTTCCTATTGTACAACTCATGATTGATGGAGGTGAAAACAATATTTCATAACACCACTTCTATAAAAGCGTACTGTGAAGGCATAAAAGGGTTGACAAACTTCAAAACTCAGTCTTTAAGTCTTCCAATAAATAAGACAGATGATATATATTCTCCTGGAAAATACTACGAAGACAATGACTCTTATTCAGCAAAGGCTAATTTTTCACAGCTCTCACTCTCTTATTAATTCACGATCGAGAAACTTTTTCCCTCAGATCATAAACAAGCTCGCTCAGCTCTGATAAGAGATGTTCGCATGAAAATTTTACACCAACAGTTTTCAACCAATGAAATGGGTATTTTGTTTCGCGTTACCACTGCAACTCTGGAATTTAATCGGTGAAACCCACGCCAAATTAAAATGGAAATTATTTGACAAAAGCAGAAAATAATTTACTGCTTGGCATTACATGTTACTCAACCACTATGAGCAGAAGTAAACAAAATGTAATGTGCAAACTCGGCACTAGAGGAATTTAGCAGACTAAGGAAAATAAACTATTGAGCCACCTCTTTATTTCCGAACCGCTCGGGTGAACCTGAAATATATAAGAATTTGGGGTAATATTCATTTTACTGTAGGTCGAATCTGGATTACTACTATAATTTTTTTGCTTGTTCATTTCTGAACTAGATGTCTAGTCGTCATTGTGATGAGATATGATGATTGATTTGTTTGGAATAGAGTCTAGGGCTCGGGAAAATTTTCAGAATATTCTTGATATCGAAAAGAAATGCGGAAATAATTCAAGCATTAGTGGTATTACACGTGAAAATTCAACTATAAAGGTACATGGAATATCTATGACTAGGAATGATAAATAACTGGTAATTTTGAAACTTTTTGCAGAGACCAACTACATCAAATCCAAAACTGATATTATCTGCACTCGACGCGCGTTTCGCTAACAAGGTCAGTATCTCCAGGGGTAGAAAATGTATACTATAGTAGAGTAAGTGAAAAATCAATATTCATCCATTAAAAATAGGGTTCAGTTCTGGCACCCACTTGGTTTCTGCTTCATATCAATGATTTGCTCGAGAAAACATCTTGTTCAATACATAGTTTTGCGGACGACATTTTCTCTTCCAGAGTCCCCATACCAGTTCGAAAAACAAAAACTCAAAGAAACATTCACTTTAATAAAATTAACGACGACTTGGTGAAAATAATAGAACGGGGTAACATGAACTTGGTGGAATTTAATGCTACGAAAACCCAGGCATGTCTCTTCTCAAGAAAAGCCGATCTATCATCATCAAATATTCAGATGTCAGGAGTAACTTCTCCTACGAAATCAATCATTTCGATGCTAGAAATAACGATCAGTGATGATCTTTCATGGGAAAACCATGTGAGATCGATCGCCAAAAGTGCTTCCTAGAAACTTGGATTTTTATCTTGTGCGAAGCAATACTTCACTTCTCGTCAGCTTCTAATGATCTACAAGGCTCAGATACGACCTGTCATGGAATACAGTTCTCATGTGTGGAGTTCAGCACCAAAACATTCATTGAGGCTTCTCGATTCCATTCAGAGAAAGGCAGTTCGTCTGTTGGTGATTCTTCGCTCACAGACTCGCTCACTTCATTGGAACATCGTAGAAGGGTCGGAGACTTGTTTCTCTTCTATAGATACTTTCACGGTCGATGATCTTCCGAATTGTTACCAATCGTCCCCCCCTTGGCAATATCTACACGGATGACTCGACGAGTACAGAACTCCCACCCCTTTGTTTTGAATTTGAAAACATGTGGAACCTCTCTTGCTCAGGGATCTTTTCTATAGAACAGCTGAGCTTTGGAACTCCTTGCCAAAAGAGATTTTCCCTGAGGCTTAAAAACTTCAGAAATTCAACATTACAAGGCTTCCCTTTCGTGTGAATCTGCATATAAGAAAAAGGGATAAAGACCATGGCGGGCACTGATATAGGTCAACTTTCACAATTTTTCGTGAACAAAAGTATATTCACCATTTTATTTTCGAATCTTTTATTTTGATGAATGGTGAAGGAGAAACGTCCTTTACTGGCATACGTGGTACCTCCATCGATAGTTATTTTGGGATAAAACCAAAGATGATTCGTCGGAATTTTTTTTCACCACTATTTGAAAAGACAGGTTTTCCTTTGTAGAAGAGAAATGTTTGTGAAGAGTTTTGAAACCGGAAACACATTCATTTTCAGCAACACCAACAAAGCTAAATATATCGTGATAGGAAAACTCACGTTGTTTAAGTTACTGAGAACTAGGACGTATTCCATTTAGTAGGAATTGTTTTTATTAATGTTGCAACCACAGAACATGAAAATACATTCAGAGATCAAACAGCAGCCGTCCTACGTGACATTTAGAAGCTAGGGTCAACGAACGCAGATGGCGCTGATGGCGGTTATTTTGTTCCAGTTGGGAGAGAAGATACTGAATCGCAAACCACTATAATGGTATCAATTGACTTTGACGTCTATCTGATATGCAATGCGATTTTAAAATTTTCAATAGTGTGAAGCATGAAATTTGAATTTATTTCGACAAAATGCTTCTCTGTGAGTTATGACCTGTATTTTATTCGGGAAGTGAATGAGGACCAGATGTTCCAACGCAAAGTGAGCAGAACAGTTATCGTTTTCTCCAAGAATATCCAACTGATTTTCCTACTCGGATGAAATGAATCAAACGATTAAGCTATGAAAATCTCTCTCGGAACCAAATTTCTAACCCAGATTTTGTAAGGGAAGGGGATTTTACAATGCCACGTTCTGAAAGAGGACTAACGCTTACATTTCGCTCAAAATTCCTGGTAGGTTGAAGAAAAGGTTAAAGAAAATGGTGGATTCTCTTAGACTGCATCATATAATGTGAGTCGTGTTATGGTACGTGACGCCATATTTCCCGAAGGAAATGTTTCATGCACATGAGATATGTTGTGAGTTAGATGGTAAGATAAATGATTTTTAACTGTTGTTTTCTGTCGATCGATCCAGGTATGGGAAATCTGCCCTCACTTTTCGATAAAGCAGAACTCTGCATTTTTACTCTCTACAGTTTTTTGTGATACATTCAATTTTGTTTTATAATAATAATATCGCTTTTATTGTTGTCGACAATAAAAAACAATTGAAAATTATTTTTTTTGACATATGAGTTAGATCTGCAGAGCAAAAGGCAAAGTTTGCACTCCCCTGACTGGTCTTTGGTAATAAGTTCCAGTCACAGGAGTAGCGATCTTCCACTTAACCTTGAAAAAAAAAATTGCTGAAAATATACAAACTTCTGTACATGTATTAATGTACATACATAAGTAAATATACTCTTCGATCATTTTGAACATGTCTTAATTCTTATGAGTGTTTTTATATTGAGAATCTATAATATAATTTGGCCATTTGAGGAAGAAAAATATAATGACTATGTAGTTCATAGGAAGAAGAGACAACAAAGAAAAGTAAGACTTGCCGCTCGCAGGCGTGCAATCGACATAATGATTGAAAATTATATCAATAAACAGAAAGACGGTTACCAAGTATAGCGGCTTTGATTTCTTTTTCAAAGGAGCTGAAAGAGCAAGAGTTTTTGAATTCTGTGGGAAGTTTGTTATAAGTTTTGGATATATTGTATGAGAAAGATGACTCATAAAGTAAGGTTCTGTGAGGGGGAATACAGATAAGATTTTTTTGTCTCAAATTTACATCGTGCACATGACTTCGCATTTGAATTTGTTCAAAGAGGTAGTGTGGAATCGCCGAGTCAATAATTTTATCACTCTCTTTTAAGCTAAGCCATCCAATTTGTTTTAGTGACTCTGACACGTGGTCTCGCCTACGTAGTCCACATATGAGTCACACCTTGAATTTTGAATCAACTATAGGCGTCTACTACCTCCTTCAAATAATGCCGTACCATATACACAATCGGCGTAGTTGAAAACTGACAGCACTAGTGAGTCACATAATGTGATTTTGCACTTCTTGTCGAGGATTTTCCTAATGGAATATAACATTTTCAAATTACAAAATGCTCTTTGGATAAGGGAGGAGACATGCTTTCTGAATCTGAGATCGACATCCATGAAAAAACCTAGATATTTTTTCACAAGTTGAGAAACTTAACGGATTATCGCCAATTTTCAAATGGACTTTTTCTGCTGCTCGACTACGCATGAGTTTGTTTCCGAACATGAGTTCTTAAGATTTGTCAGGATGAATTTTCAAACAAAAGTTTTGAGATAATTGCACTAAAGATTTCAAGTCACCATTCATCCTATTACATGCTTTTCCGTCAAAAGAAAAATAAAGTTGCGTGTCTTCTGCGTGAAAATGTGATATGAAATTCTCAATATATTTATGAAACTGTGAGGTATATATTGTAAAAAGTAAGGGACCAATGACAGACCCTTGCGGGACTCCACAGATTATATTAGAACTAGTTGAAGACTTACCTTCTAAAACAACGGCCTGGTATCTGTTAGTGAGGTAATCTCTCAGGAGATGGCACGATTCATCAGATATTTCTATATAGTGAAGTAAAGCTAACAACATGGAATGACTCGTACGTTGTTATGTTTGAGGTCAACAACCGCTAAATGAATCTGGCGTTTTTGATTCGTACAAGTATGCTGTTGCCTATTTAAACTTGTTTCTGTAGTCTGTGGTTCCACCTTTTCGGAGTGAAAACTTCGATGAAAACATGCATCCACCACAAAATAATGACTTTCAAACAGAACTTGGAAAATTCAAAACTATAGTTTTTTGAAAGATAAGATGAGAATTTATTGATATAATAAGCATTTTTGAGCATCTATTGGTCTATTCGTTTTTCAAAAATACACAAATTCACACAAAAAGAAAGCCTTGTAATCAAGATGAATAAAAACCTTGGTGTGTTGACTTATACCTAATAGATTGTAAGCAAATTTTCTTGACTTGTCGCTATCTTGATTTTGATCAATTTTAACTGAAGAGATGCCTTCGAGAGTTTGCCAGCAGAGGCGCACCTTACGTGATTTTAATTTAATCTGTGATGCCATGATATCCGTCTGCTTGACGGCCATTCGATTATTTTCAGATTTCTAGGTTATGTTCATTCCATGGTCTCATGTTTTGCATGCAATTTCTTGCTTTCCCGTGAAATGCTAGAAATTATGTAGTCATAATATTTTGACTGATTATTAGGTATTCCTTTTGCTTTCAATTTGATGAAAAATAAATCAAATAGTCAGTGATTGTGATGTGATTTTGAATTTTCCGAAACAATAGTTGTGAGTGAAACTGGAAAGTATTGATATCTTATTTTTCTACTTTCTGAGGAACCGAAAATTGATAAATACTTTTTTCTTCATAGTGTAAAAAAAATGCAATTTTAATGTGATTACGAGCCGATGATATGAGGGATAAGTTATACCTAGACGTTCCACGAGCGTTTTATTTTGAGCTTTGTAAATCGGTTCATAATAAACCTAACTATCACTATAAAATCAAACAAATACAAGAACAGCAACAAGAAAAACGTGAAAAGAAACAAGAACTAGGTACAAGATTTTTAATATTAAAGGAACTTTCAAATGCATTCAAATTCAAATCGAACTGTCAAACATAATAAAAAAATTAATAGCTTTTCATTAGACGAACTTGACCTTACGTATTTTGTATACTGATAATTCTATTGATGAACGAAAGATCCCGCAAGAGTTTATCCGATGAGACCGCCGGTATCGAAAATCACTAAGCTGCCGCCTCAATGGAAATTTACCCTTAGAAAATCGCATTTGTATCACCACCTCAACTCCACCTACCATCGAAAAATGTAAGTTTACTCTTCGATTTCTCAGGTCGAGAGGAATTGGCTAAACAAAAGCATATCGGTCAACGCACCAGGGTTTTTATTCATCTTGCTTGTAATGTTCAATACAAAAAAGAAAACGCGTGAATCAATGGACAGGAGATACGAATTAACTGAACATCAACTTGAATTTTGGAAGTTCGTAAGCCACCGGAAAAAACACCTTCTGTAATAAGTCCCAAAATTCAGGTAATCTATTGAAAAAAAAAAAACCTTTGCAGGAGAGGTTTGACCGGTCTCCAAGCTCACAACAAAGGGTGAGAAACCCGCACTCGTCGTTGATACTGCCAAGGGTGGAACGATTGATGACAATTCAGAAGAGCACCGACAGCGAAAATATCTATAGAGAATAGACAAGTCTTCGACCCATCTACGACACTCCAATGAAGTGTGCGTCTCCTTGAGCGAAGAATCACCAACAAGATGGATTGCTTTTATAAAGAAACAAGAAGTTTCAATCAATGTTACGGTGATAAGCTCAACACATGAAAACTATATTCTATGAAAGTCCTTATCTGTGTTTTGTAGGATCATCAGAAGCTGACGAGAAATGAAGTATTTATTCTTCGCATGAAATAGAAATCCAACTTTCAGGGCAGCACTTTAAGTGATCGATCTCACATGGTATTCCCATGGGAGAATATTACTGATCATATTTCATAGAGATATTTGACTTCATAGGAATAGTTACTCCTGACATCTGGATATTAGATAAAGATAGATCGGCTTTCCTTGAGAAGAGATATGCCTGGGTTTTTCCAGTAATCAATTCCACAGAGTTCATATCACCCCATTCTACTATTTTCGTTAATATAATTGACTTGATATAATTGGCGCTAGGGCCTGTCTGAATATATTTGTTTCTAGTGCTGACATGGGGACTCTGGAAGAGAAATTATTGGAAGAGTACTAACTGTAGTCCGCGAAAATATGCAGTGAACAAGATTTTCCCTCCAGAAAATCATTTATATGAAGCTGAAACAGAAGAAACAAAGTGGGCGACAAAACTGAACCCTGTGGAACACCTGCATTTATTGGAAGAATATCGGTAGACAACCACACCCACACATTAGAAAAGAAACTCTTCAACAAAGCACACAACTGGGAAGGTTAACCATAATACGGCAGTTTAGACAAGATACCCCCATCAAGCGTTTTTGAAATTTCGAGTGCAAAAGCTAACTTTTTCTCCGAATTTTTCCTTGGAATGCTGCCTAATATGTGGAACAGTCGCCAATAAATCACGGGTTGATCTTTGATGGCGAAACCCGTATGGACGATCACAAATTATTTCTGATTGCTTCAGATATTTGATAACTGAGGATTCGACTCAAACAGCTCTTCTCTGTTCATTATGTTGTATTAGAGTGAATTTCTGTTTGTTTCAAGTAACATGTATTTAGTATACACATTGGGTAAAAAATATATTTTCTTGCGATTCAACGGCAGAGGAGCCATAAAGGCATTGGTGTAGTTTTTTCAATAAAATGTCTCTTTTTATTTGTTTATGAAATAACCGTCTGCAATTCACAAACAAATTTCTAGGAAGTTAAATTTGAGGGGGGGAAGGAAAGAAGTTCCTCACAACTTCATACCCTCCACAGAAATAGATGAAAAAACCTATTGAAAAATAATTTCTCTCATAATTATGGAAATATCGTTGGTATTATGCCAATCATAATTGATGAATTCATAGCAAAAAAAAATATCAAATGTGTCTTTGGACCTGCGCCTTCCATCATTCTTTTCTTCTATCATTAAATAATTCAGTAGTTACTTTTCCATTTGAATTTGTACGTACCCTTCTCTCGATTGTAGGCGTTGTACGGAGACAAAACACTTCCTCAATTTTCTTCACCGAAACTCTGCAAGTCAACAGTGGGAAACTGCCCAGAGAAATCTACTCCACGTAATCATCCAAGTGTTTCACGGAGCTTTTTACATCAAGTATCAACTCGGAGAATTATTTTTCAGGAGGGTGTAATACCTACCTTCATTATCAGAGATTACATTTCCCCCGTGTACTTTTGCTTTGAGGGTTATTACTACCTTTCGTTAACAGGCCTTCCACTTCTAATATCGTGCAGGGTCGATATCCAGAGGCGAGTCTCAGGCGGATAAATCGTCGTTTCATTTCAAGAGATGATGAGGTATCTAGTCACGTAAGTTCTTTGATGAAAATATCTGAATATACCGTGTGTGAAAGGAGTTGACGTGGGATTTACAACACTGAGGATTTTTTTTCTTCATACTTCTATGATATCTTCAGCCCTTCTTGTTGCAGCAAATGAATTTGACAAACTGAGGGTTCAAGGTCTGAGTGGAAAAAAATTGTTGATTGATCCATTTTTTCAATTCGATAATATCAGCTTTCGTTTGATGATAATGGCCTCTCCAATATGAAATCGAATACGGAATATGACTTGAATCTTATCGGGAAGTGGTTCAACTGTAGACTGAATTTATGAGTTTCCTTTACGATTGCTATCTACCTTTCAGAAGCTATGATATATGCCTGCTAAAATATGGCATCCCAAAAAGAGCTCTTATGGCTCTGATCAGACATCATTTGAAATCATCACATCAACCATAAAATATATTATTGATAATTCCATGACAGTAAGTAGCAATCTTATCGATGATGATAAAGTAATATTATAAAAAGCGTTTGTCGTGTCACATCTACATAATAGTTCAATTGACTCGAGTCGAACTTCTGAAACTCATCTCCATTCTCTTGACTTTATATGAGAGCATTCTACAAAAATGTTCCACCCGAGCAACTACTTTTCCCCAAAAATCGAAATGTTTCATTTCTCAAGTGAGCTCATGATCTCAGAACACATTTAAAATACTCGTTCAAAAAGCAAATTTATGAGTACCCAGGTTCGATTTGTTTTTTATTTTTTAGTTCAGTACTGTACAACTTCCTCAGTGTGTTCATCTCTCTTTCAAACTCACATTCACACTCAAACTCAGTCTGTCGTATTTTTATGAGTCTGACATATTGGATTCGGAGTGGGGTCACTTCATCTTTTGAGTTAATCTCAGCAAGTCCTTCCATTTGATACTCATGGTTTGTTTTTGGAATACCTCTCGGAATACCTTGTCCATGGATAGATGGTGCAATGACGTGTTTTTCGCTTCAGCTTTGGTCGGGGCTTGATACTATGAAGGTTTTCGATTTTTAGCTATGGGAAGTCATCGACTTTATGTCGATGATGGTACTGCCTTGTACTGACGAGTGGGCAAATTGCCCATAACCGATCTGCAACTGTGTCAGTCCCCATAATTGAAAATCAATTCCTTCATTTGTATCGCCGAAGGCAAATGCAGAATTTTCTTTTGTGAAGGAAACTGCACTGGCACCGGTCGGATATACTTCAATGTCCTTCGCGGCATTAGCCAGGAAAGTAGTTGTTTTCTGACATGTGCCAGCCAGAGTTATTCTCTGCGAGCTCTTTCATTAGCAGTGGTGAATTGAAAGTGACTTGTCCGCCATCTTGGATGCTCCGTCATGTTATATTTAGAATGACGTCATACAGGTTACCATGCGTTGTGTATACTGAATTTTAGCTCAATCGATTGGATATATGTACTTGAAAGTTGAGTTGCCAGATTGCACCGAAAACAAAACCATATATACATTGCGAGGGAATGAAAGTTTGTGAAATGGTTGAATTCGTGATGAAACATCAGTATACCTTTCGTTATCAAGAAAATGAGAGGAACGTACATGAATTTGCAATATATTTCATACTTCATGTTTTTCGGATTGTTGAAGTTGCCATGGTAACCTCATACTTGAAACATGAATTTGAAGAGGGTCCTTTGAATTTATATCGAAATTTTCTCAACTCATTCAGATCAATAATCATTTCAAATAAAAATATCTTGTGTGTTCTAGCATGTGACGTAATAATCTAAATGTTTATGGATAAAATTCCGAAACTATGAGCCCGTGAAGTCCCGGATCTATTAACCGATAATAAAATACTCATTATAAATATCGAACTTCTTGCTGCATTCTTCATCCAATTTTTGTCGTCAGACCTAGTAGGTAGTGAATTTTGGCTTTCCTGACATTATACATATTTTTGAAGGAGTTTCCAGTTTTTGCGCTATTCCATTATACAGCATAATTTGTTTTTAATAATAGTTATGGCAGAAAAGGGTCATTTGAGTAATTTTCACTTTTTCAAAGAAAGGCGAAACGTTAGAACGGCTCATTTAGAAAGTTATTTCAATGGCGGCCGCTTCCATGGGCATTTTTTTATAAATTGATGGGATATGTAATATTTGAAGTGATCGATTTGATCTCATGACTAGATTCAATAATAGGTCAGAAGCGAAATTCAGCAAATTTCTGCACAGAATTCTCTGTGGAATTGAATTGATAATCATAGTTTTGAGAACTTTATTGTTCAACAGTTTGTGGATTGGTACTGAATCTAGTTATAACCAAGATTCGATAAGCATTTTTTTTCCAACTTGCTGTTTCGACGATCATTCAAAAGGGATGATAACGAAGAAATGTGTGCTACCCCACTATAAATTACCGCACAAGTATGGTGGAGTAGAAAAAGTGCAGTACGCAACTCGAGAATAAGGCCAATTACGTGCATTCGCGAATTACCGCACTCAGCTAACGCCTCGTGCTCACAATACTTCCCCATGTGTAATAGTCTATTTATCCTCTTCGTTACGTAATATACTATTGAATATTCAAGGGAATACTATGACGAAATATACTCATACCAAATCAATAAAAAAAAATATCGTAATGGGACCCCATCTGTTTGTTCAATCAATCAACGTCCTGCATCGTTGCGATTGATGTCGAAAGATTTCAAGTTCAGCCACTTTCAGCCAAACCAGCAGTATTCCATGCTACAAATTCAATTGAAAGTTGCCACGCACCCGTTATCTTTTCATCGAAATAAAGTGCTGAATGGCTGAAATGAACTATAGCTCATGACAACCGATCCTGCGGAAGTTCTCGAAGTTGCGAAATGAGTAACATGCCCTTTCATTCCGTGGTCTGAATACTTGACGATTCCGTCATATTGTAATTCCGGTGAATATATCAAAGGCGGCCACAACTATGAATATTTCAACTATACTTGACTACGGGTTTGTTTTCATCCAATTGTAACACGAGTTGGAATTATGCGGTTCTCGTCATTATAACAATCCTGAACTATGTAGTAGCTTGTGATACAATTGTGATGTGCTTTATTACACTCTCGAATTTCAAATGTTCGGATTATGTTCAGGGGGATTCGTTTGATGATATCGTGGGTGATGGAATGGGGATTTCACGATTGGGCACGTTTTGAAATTTGAATGGAATCAATTATTGATTTTCGTGATATAAAGAGAGGTCGTAAATATGAAAGAGAGGTCGAAAATCTGTGAGATCGACATTTATTTCGTTTACCGTAACAGCAATTTCAGCATAATATTTCATATCACGCTGAAATTGATTATTAATCATTTTACTAATAATTAGAGCAATTTCAGTGTAATATTTCATTCAACCACTTCAACTATGGAATTAATGCAGAACGTGAAAGATTCGTCAATTAACTCAAGACGAGAAGAACTGAATCATATCACACTTTATACGAAAGTAAGCAGTTTCACTATTTCCCTTCGCCATTTTTCATGAGTATGGTTACTCGCAGACCCATTAACGATGAATCGTGAGTGAGTTAGTTCTTGAATATGACAAAAAAAAGACAGAAAAAAAATGTTAGCCTTATTGATAGGTCGTACTCGAAACATATTGGCTATGAAAAGCGCTCATAACCATAAGCCTTATTTTAATTTTCCCAAGTACATATATATATATATATATATATATATATATATATATATATATATATATATATATATATATATATATATATATATATATATATATATATATATATATATATGTGGTCATTCCGGTATCATAAAAATTTTCCACTTACAATCATCAACCTATTACTGAAAAAGTTCGAGAGCAGGCATTTCAACATATATTATTTATTCATTAGACAGAATTAATCTTCTCTGACGATAAGGCAATGGGGATTGGCATATAGTTTCCAATAATTTGCCTTAGAAAAATGAAATCAACATTGTCAGCAGAATATCAATATGATTTGAAAGAACAATAATGTGTATCAATATGTGTGTGAAGTCAAACCTGTATATAGGGCTCAAAACATAGAAATTAAAATTTGATAGATTATTTTTTCGCTTTTATTCCTCCGAATCGAAAAATAGAAATTACATCTTCTATGAAAGGAGTAAAATAAAAAAATACACACTCTCTCGATATATACGGGTATATCATTCAAAGACGTTTGATTCATCCACAGGAAGGAAGGAAAAATCCATTTTGAACAGGTACTTCCCTGCTTATATGGCAACGACGGAAACTGGGTTGAACGTTTTCTTGTTCAATTTGTATACCAAGCATATGAAAATTGAATCAACTAGATAGCAAAGGAAGGAATATCCACACAAGCGAAATAGAGAGCTATCTTTAGAAAAAATCCCACCCACTACGATAATATTTCATTCCAACCCATACAATATCTCGTTTCGCTCAGAGAAAATTATCTCCTGAGCTCTCAAGTGGAAAAATGGATGAATTACTGAATACTCGCACTGAATACTTGACGATTCCGTCATATTGCATTTCCGGTGAATATATCGAATATGGCTACAACTAGGGATATTTCATTTATATGTTGATATATTTCATCCATGTGGTTCTCGTCATTACAACAATCTAATATGTTAATCTATATTATAATAGCTTGTCCTACAATTGTGAGGTTTTTCATGAAATGGAAATTAAAAATCTGGCAGTAATTTTGTACCACCACAGATCTCATAAGTAGTTTTTGAGAGAACTATATTAATGCTTTTTGGAGGTCACCCTCATCCAATTGGAAATGGTTGATACTTGATCAAAATCCATATTGAACAAATAATATACAGTTGCCTGTAAGCTATTCACTTATTAGGGTTTTCTGAACTGCGACACGTGTTTCGCTATACAGTGATAGCTGATGATAATGATTGTTTTTCCATGTCAGATAAAAAATCCTAAACAGCGATCGATTGCGTAGCAAATCTACAACTACTGACTAGAATGTGTAAATTGAAAAGTTATTTTGGAACTCGCTCTACTCAAAAACCACAAAACGGAATATCAAAACCTTGCTGCTATAACAAACAGATGAACAGGAAGTTTCAGAACACTCCCTTCCACGAAGTTAGCAGGAATTAAATGGTTCTCTTTAATCTTCAGTTATGTATGAGTACAAAAATCATTACACGTAGCTGTTAAGAGATTCCAGGGGAATCCGTGAATTCCGGAAATTCCAAAACAACTCCAACTAGAATTCAGAGAACATAAAAATCAACAAAACATGGATGGATACTCAGGTAATCATAGCGATGCGAGGAGAATGGATCTTGCAGAGAACCGAGCAAGAACTATAAAAACGTATTTTGGTTCGAATACAAAAAAAAACTCTTTGCGCATCGCGACATGAGATAATCTTTCTCTCTAAAGTTTGCCTACAAGCCCATACTTTGACAAAAATTTCTAGCAAAACACGAATTCGAAATTAATTCATTTTTTCTCATAGTACCACGGTTTTTTTAAGTTTGATACGAGTCTGATGGTACATCTAGTCAAGAAAATTTTCCAAAAAAAATCTGAGGACAGTTTATTACTTATATATATATATATATATATATATATAAGAAAAAAAATAATTTTTGTATATTTGTATATAGTAAATAGATTTGAACCGCGAAAATGTATAAAGTTTTGAGAAAATGGAAAATTTAAATTGAAATCGAAATAAATGTTGAGAATAATGATTCTTAATTTGAAATTTGAATAAAAAGTTACCTAGGCTAGTTGTGATGTCAATAAGTTGAGAATTTCAAATAATAATGTATAGGCGTCCTAACATTATAATTTGAAATTCTTTTTCAGCTTTTCCTTCTATATTACCTCTTTCTTTTCCAGCTCAGTCGGTTTGCAAAGACATGCGATTGTCTCGGCTCTCAGGAGGGTTGCAGCTTCAGGGGTCTCTTGATGTCAAATTTTTTTTAATTTTTTTTGTAATTGAGAAAATAAAATGAAATTTGTTCAAAAATTGTTTTTCTTTCAATAATTTATGTGAAAAGTTTATCGAAATTGGATCTAACAAAAAAATAATCTTCAAAAATGGGAAAAATATTATTTTCTCTCTGAATTTGAGAAAGAATTTTATCTTATACTTACCTTACTTGAACTAGGAGATTGCTACCTTATTTTACTATCGAACAATGTTAATTCTCTAGACGAAATCTCTTCAATTAACCCTATTTATATACAAATTTTCGAAATTATAAGTCTTTCATATTTGATCACGGCCGTACCTGATTCGAGTTTAATAATTTTGTTGAATACCGACCCGAATACGTCACTTCGTTGCGAACTCCACCGTTTGAGGTTAGGAAGTTGATGAAAATAATATTTTCAGAAGAGTTTGTAAATAATTGACGACAGAAAATGTTAACACCAATATTCATTTTGCACAAATACCTTCTTCAAGCGCAGATTCTTGATGGTAGAGTTCCTTCCTTCCGCTGGCTGGATGGATCTTCCTCCGATTTCAAAAGTGAGTTGAAATTGGTCAGACTTTTTGTAATTCGAAATACTGCTCTCCTGTTTTTTGTGTTTGACTTTACTTTTGGCTAATTTGTAGTTCTACCGGCAAAATTTCTGTTCTTCTCGACTTCGGCTTCACAACCCTCTCGTGATCATAGAGATTTTCTCAGATTCACTTTTTCTTATTATTATCTTAATTTTCACTATCATTATTTTATAACAACTGACTTATGGATAATATGCACATAAACTAATTGAATGAACAACATTTATTTATATTTATTTTCTCATACTCTGATGGCTTATCAATTTTTTATTATTTCAAAAGTTTTTTTCAGGTTCTCATCCTTTTCAAAACTGTCAAAGTCATTTTCTTCTAGTTTCTACAAAATTCATATACAGTGTGACTTTTTTCCTATTGACATTTTTAGTGATGATGATTTTTGATAAATTTACTAACTTTTCAATATCTGACATTCCTTGAATTATTCTATTCTTGATTATTAATGTTCGTTCTTATGTTTGTAGGTTCATGAAGACAATTTCTGATTTATTTTCGAAGAACGACATGACTTCGGATGACTGCAAAGCGATAACTGCCAGTCAGAACATTATGAAAAGTATCTACCACCTCAACTACTATCCTTCTTAGTGTTTCTGGAGCATTTTTAAGATACAGGATGTATATGAAAAGATACAAATACAGGTGAAGCGTCCCATCATTATTCAATTCCATCTTTAATTATATTCAGTTCAAAATTCAAATTCTAATGAATTCCCAACAAACCATTTCACAACAAACAACAAATATATATATATATATATATATATATATATATATATATATATATATATATTGTATTAATAACTAACATATCAGTCTTACATAATCGGAAGTTGAATATAAAATAATGTTTGAAGTATGAGCAGATTTTTTTCTTCTCTCATGAATGAACGATGGAAGTAGTTTCAGTCCAATGGTTCAGTTGTTTTTTTGAGCCAGTTTCCAGTCGGTTATGTTTATCAAACAATCGGCTTCAAGTTTTCAATATACCAGTATGTACATCAATGATTTCTCTGAAATGTCAACTTTTGTGGCGCAATACACGTATTACACAGATATTTTCTATTTCATGATGATTCAATTATACCGTGTGACACAGACTCTTCCCCCTTCTCTTTTTTTCTGCTTTTTTTGAATTCGGCCTTGATTCTCCTGAACCTTCCTCACATATTAAAAAAAACCCCTTCCTTTTTCCGAATACTCCTTTTGGTTCTCGATGGGCCTTCCTTTTTTGTTTCGTGATCGGCTGGGGGTGGTCGGGGGATACCGGTTTCGTTTTGTTTTTTCTCTCCTGGCTGCGCTTTCTCCTTTTTCTTTTGCTGGAGGGGGGGGGGGGGCTTTTTTTTTCTTGTCTCCTTCTCTCTCCCTCTCCTTGGTTTGTATTTGTGTTTCTCTGTGTTTTTATTAATCCTTCTTTTCTTTTTTTTCTTTCTCTCTTCTTTCTTCCTTTTTTTTTTTTTTTTTTTTCTTCTAAGTGATGGTTTTTGTTTTGTTGGGGGTTGTGTTGTGGTTTTTTTTTGTTGTGTTTGGTCGGGGGGGTGGTGTATATCTGAATCTTACTCTATTCTTTATTCGGAAAACAGTGGAAATTGCTCAGTCAATAAATGATACAGTTGATAATAACATTAGGATAACCAAACTCCATGAACATTCGAAATAAAAATTTTATTGTGATGGCGTTGTAGAGGTTGGAATTAAATTGAACGGCATAATTGAAGTTTTCAGAAATGTACTCGTGACTCTGATGCAATCCGTCATTCATATTTAATTGGGTCAACTACCATCGAAGTAAGCCGTTATACGACTCGAATAATACAAGCTCTCCATGACAACCGCTGACAGGATATAAAATAAATATATAATAACGGCTGAATGAGGCGAGGGAGCGTTATAAATGACAGGGTAGTAGAACGATACCACATAAAATCAACTAGGGTTGTGGAGAATGGAATACAGTTTTTGTTCCACTCGCAAATTACAGCGATCTCATACATATTCAAAACATCAGATCGTCGATAGCGACCTATATTGATACACCCAGATTTTGTATTTGAATTTTACGCTCAGACTGGAAACGTTTTCAGCAAGTGACGCGAGTGTTTGAATAAAATATTGAAATTTCATCCATTGCTTACACAGGTTGAATTACTTTTTAATGAATTTCAGTGTATATCCTAGAGAAATCAATGTTTCGTCTGTCGACTGTCCTTTCGTGTTATTTTATGGCGTGTCACAATATTGAATAACGTTAGAAATCAATCAACAAGTGAGCACAATATTCATTCAATGACAATTTCATGATTTTGACGGCTCACGACCAAAGATCAGGAAGTTCAATAAACTAATAGAATATATAATGTGTCTGCCATTCCATAGTAGTTTGGAATAATGTCGATAATGCCGAACAACGAGAAAAGTGTTTTTCGAACCTTTCCTTAAAAAAATTTCAAACTGGAAATTACTATTATCACATCATTTTATCATCTTCATGGGATACTTCCTGTTAGAGACTTTCATAGGTGTTTCGTTTATAATCATCCTATATATTCGTTGAGATGCTTGTTGTTTGGATATGAATCTGTTAGAAATAACTTGTCAAAAAATTTTATTTGACTGTCAATAAAAGGGAAACTTCATTCCACAATTCGAGTTATTATTCTACGAGCAATACAAAATACAGTCCACTAGGAACCAAAAGTTCCACCAAGAGCAAAGAACCTAAAGTTCTCAACACTTCCTTACTTTCACTATTCAAAAAAAATCTCTAGGCAATGACACGCTTGAAAGTTGAGCTACAGAAAAACAGTATACTTTTTCATTGATCCAATTCAGTAAATATACTCAATCAAGAGATTTTTTTTTGTAGAAGTAGAGCATTTGAGAGTTCACATACATTTGAGATAATTCAGTGCGTGAAACTCAATGAAGCCATTCACGGTTGTTGAAGTTTTATCTATCAAGTGCCTTCGATCAGTAACCAAGATTGGTATTTTTCGAACCTCCTCATATTATCTATCAAACTACTGTGGTTAGTTAAGGATGTCGTGAACGAATTGTTTCTTTTGATGAGTTGATATATAGTTAGTTTTCAACAGTGCTCACCGACTCTGTGAGAAGTCCATGCCTTGTTGCCGAAACGCAACCTTCCGTAAATATTGAGAGTTATCCAATCCAAACACCAAGTGTTGATGAGTTCAAAAGTTCAATATCGAGTTTTCAAATGTTCATGAGCTGCTATCGTCACAGTTATTTCTTCAGGACATTTCTACCACTTCATCTTTGCCCTGGCTTCTTCGAACTGGCGAGTGAAGACAATTGTGAAGCCAACAAAATAAAATGCATAATTCAGAGCAAAGTGAAAAGTTGAGATCCCAAGCTAAAGGCCGCCCGACTTTCAAAAGTGATTTCTTCTGGAGTGGTGTTAAAACTTTATGAGAGGACTTATCGGATTCCCAATCTCCCAGAATGTTCGAATGATATCAGTATCCACGGTAAACATTGAAATTGCTTTCACTCGATAAAATTGCTCGCTGAGACGAGAACAAATATTGGGGTTTTTGTCAGGATTTTCGGGCTTGATGTCCGGCTTGTATAATGTTCTGCAAGGGATATTTGCTGAAATGTTTACATTGGGATATCACTGGAAAAATGAAGATGAAAGAGTCGTCATGTCTCCTGCTGATTGGCGATTCAGCAGACGATACATGGGATTTTGTGGGAGATATTTTTGTTTCCGGTCGATTGCCATCGACATCTGGAAAGCATGAACAGAATTAGTGGTCAGGGACTTCTGTTGGGATTTAGACAAGTATTAATTGATGAAAGAGATACGTGAAGATAACTCCACAATATGTTTCGGATCAACAGAAATGAATGAATCGAAGTAAAATGAACCAATGAAACTAGATAAATTTTCAGCTCGAATGAGCGGATGAGTCTTGTTCTGTCATCAAAAACTAAACATAACGTGATTGGTATACTATAAATTTTTTGTGAGATTCCTTATATTTTCTGCCATTCATTTCTGTGTTGTATTTGGTTGGTATTGTGGCGCATGAGGTTGCTAATGGTGAAGTACTGAAGTATTCTATCGTCGAAATGAGGTAAGATATTTGCTTGCAAACAGAATCATTATGTGATACATCACGCATATGTTATGGTACAACTCTTTATTTCCACTCGTAATAGCACTAGTACCCGAATTATTTCCGGGATTTTTTTCAAGCTCACGAATAGTTTGAAAATAATTTCGAGACGAAGGCGGAGGATTATTTTCTTGGAATATTCGTGAGCAAGAAAACATTTCCGAGGATAATTTGGGTGGTATTCGGTGGGAAAATTTTACAACATATTGAACTTCAACACAAATTATTTAAAATTCATGTTTTAGCCTTTCTAAGAGAGTCAAGATAGGCTTTGGATTACATTACGGATTCGAAAACTGAATCGAAATCGCTATGTTCTGTCACATTCAATTCAGCTCATTGCGTTAGCTTTTACAAAATTAATGAATTCTGTCCTGAAAACTACCGAATTTATTCATTGTACCTACTTTAGTTGCGTAGAAATATAAGCTAGATTTTCATCAGGTTATATTTATGTTGCGTACGTTATTCAAAATGCAATTTTACGACCTCCCGCCACATCTCGGTATTCTTATGAAACATTTCAATAAATATGGACGACAAAGACGAGAAGAAGTGTATCTCTAACTCTACTCAATCAAATCTAATCACAAAGACGACGTGGACATCTGGTTAGTCTCTTAGTTCAGCTATGAGCAGTTAAAACCATTATAGTAATAATCCCGGTTCCACCTACACCCAAAATTTTCATTTATTTTAGGTTCACCCAATTCTAAACATTGAGAAGAATGAGAATCACCGGAATAAATCTACGCCATGAAAAGCCAGTGACCAGTGATTCAATGAAACAACAAGGCCTCACAAGATCCGTACTCAAAGCAACAAAGAATACTTACATATTATAAGGGGCTTCACTCCCATGTAATACCTGATTTTTCCGCTTCCTTCGAATAACAATTCTTTCAAAAAAATATTTATGAACCTGACAAATAAAGAACTGAAACTAAGAAGTAGGTACAGTATAGCATGCTCCTGAAATTACCAAAATTAGGAGAACCAACAGAACAATGAATTGAAATGAAAAGAAGAAAAAAAGGTTTTGACGCTGGATTCAAACCAAAACCTACATTTCCAAATGTTTCCATCATGATCAATGTCAGATAATCAACGGTTTGCGCTATGTAGGAGTGTATAACACTATTGCGGGATCATGAGTATTGCTGCAGCTCTATTATAAAATTCAACGTTTGACTTTTTTTCAAATATATTCACTTCATGAGAATATTTTTCCTTCTGTACTGATCTGTACCAATTCGCAAAACACTAGGTGTTCTATAAGTGAACGTTAAAATTTATGTTTAAAATAGTCCTTTCGGGTATTGATCCTTGTGAGAGTTGTTGAAATGTTCGACCTGTCGACTCTCATGCTGGAGTCTTCATCCAGAACTCAAAGACATATCTCTATCAATACAGCAGTTCAGCTAATCTACTCCCTTACGACTAAACAAGGAAAACTACAATATCACAGTAAACTGCTGAAAGTTTAGCAATTGTACGATATCAACTTCGACAGTAAGCCCTGCGTTTGAGTAACTGGAATTCAGACATACTCCTCTCACAATTCGGTCCGACTTTTGATGAATCAACTACGATTTTATCGGTCAAACAGTATTGTTGAATCAGCTTTCTCTCTGCTTTTCCTTCTTCCCGTCAAGGGGATCAATTGTTTACCTGTGATTCTTACTACCCAGCACTCTGAAAGTGGCGTTTCCTGTGGAAACTAATTACCATGACCTTGAGTCTAACTATTTTTATTATGACTTCAAAAGAGCCAACTATGTTTAGCGGGAATCGATTGTGATTGGTTCAAAATAAACTTTTTCAATATATTTCATTCTAAAACTAAATATGCCATTGAACATCCTCTCTTCGCACTGAAGCCGATTTTCAAATTCTTAGTACTCGTAGAATACAAGCAGATATAATATTCCTTCATAAAGAGTGAAATTATGTACTGTTTGAACGTCACTATTTTGTGGTGGATCAATATTTGTTCCATAGTTTTATGGGTTTGTAACCTACCGCAATCTGAAAAGATAAGAATCGATATTGGAATCTATACAAGTGTGAAAGGGCAGATTTTCAATCTACCCCGAAAAGTTGCTGCGTCTATTGAAAAACAGTTCCGTCTATCAATCACTATTGATAAATAGTGACAAAGGTAATGTATCTGTAGTTATATATAAAAAAGATTACATTGATGAGTGTCAAACACTACTTGATGATAAGAAATATTACACTGAAATCAAATCTGATTCAACTTGCACACTACAACAGAAAGCGAACAAATGGGTTTCTATTTTGAAAAATTCTGAAAATATCGATATTCCTATAACTGAATCACTCACGATTTACAATTCCGTATCACCCCGTTTCTATCCACTTCCCAGAATTCACAAACCGAATTTAGCAATGAGACCAATAGTAGCATCTATTGATGCCCCTAACAGTAGATTGGCTAGTTTTTCAACCAATATACTTACACAGGCTTATGAAACCAATAATAATCCCTATTTCATCAGAGACTCTTTCTCATTCAGTGAATTCATTAATGAATATCAACTACCATTTAATTATGTCATCATCAGCTTAGATGTGGTTTCCTTATTTACAAATTTACCTCTCGCAACTGTTAAAAATTGTATCGAATAAAGTGGGTATTTGTAAAAATCTCTTGTAATTTAGACAAATCAACTTTTTTCAAATTATTAGACTTCATTTTTGATTCAACTTATTTCATTTTCGAAAACGAATTTTATAAACAAATATTTGCCACACCTATGGGTTCAAAAATATCTTCGGTTTTAGCTGACTATGCTTTGGACAATCTTCTTGATAACTGCTGACCTTTACTCCCTTTCAATGTTCCTTTTGTGAAAAGATATGTGGATGATTTGATACTGATACTTTCCGATAGAATAAACGATTTTTTGAGTTTGTTCAATTCTCATGATGACAATATTCAATTCATTGTTGAAGAAGAAGTAGACAATTGTATACCATACATAGATATGAAACTGATTAAAACTGGGGAAAACAAAATAATCACCAGATGGTATAGAAAACCGATATGTAGTAATCGTTTACTCAATTTTCATTCATATCATCCCTATAAAATGAAAAGAAATATGGCCACTTCGTTTAAAAGTAGAGTCGTTAAATTAAGTCATCCCAGCATACGTCAAAATTGTTCAATAGAATTACGTGATATTTTGCTAGAAAATTCGTAGGTATTTCAAATATCTCATTATTAATTCACTATTTTCCAATGATAATCAATCACGTATCACGAACATAATTCCTAACCCGTCACAAACCACCATATTCAGATCTCTACAATTCATTCATGAACTCACCCAAATAATTCAATGTTCTGGAGAATAAAAACATTAAAATCACGAAGAAATTCATAAATACTATTTCTATCTTACATTCCAAAGTTGAATCTTCAATTTAGAAAAACCAGAAATCTAATATTGTTTATAAAATTCCCTGTCTAGATTGTAATCAGACGTATATTGGTCAAACAGCTAGGAATCTCAGTAGTCGCATAATTTCACACAGAAGCGACTGTAGAAGAAACATCAATTCGTGTGCCTTATCGGAACATGTGAATCGTAATGATCATCGAAAGGATTATGAGAATACTATCTTGGACACAGAGAAGAATCTTTCGAAAAGAATATTTCTAGAAATGGTTCATATTCATAAAGAACAATATTTTATGAATAAACGAACCGACTTGAACAACCTCAGTCAGATATATACTTATTTATTACTTTTCAACGAAAAAAATATAACACCCGTTAACCAAAATTTTCCGCCTTGATTGAGTAAACTTGTCATTGTCATTTGATTTCATTCATGTATTTTCTGTTTGTTCTGATCCAATTTCATCTCAATCTCTTGTTAGTAAGTACTCCATTTATAAAATAAATTATATATATTGTAATCAACCTTTTTATAGTTGTCCCGAAGAAGGTGATAAGCATTACCGAAAGCTCGACGTCTAACAAAGAGTTTACTTTGTGAATTGAGCCTTTTTTTTTACTGTAACCTCACGACAGCAAGACCTATACTCGAACCAGTCATGAAATCGTTATTATATATATATATATATATATTTATATATTGTGACGCTCTTTCTACGCTCCTGTCACTTTGGCGCCCTGGTCCGGGTTCTTCTCAGGCGCCACCTTCTGTTTAGATTGTGAAGGACACTGCTCCGAGCAGCTTCAGTGGAGTAAAATAATTACAGGGGTCAGAAGATGTTGAATATTTCAATACGTAATTTACGTCCTGGTACTTAACTGCTAAGTAAGGAGTTTATCAATAAATCATAAGTAACTTCGGACAAATGTATAATTTATTATCGACTCAAACAACACGTTCGACAAATATCGTGCGAGCACACAGTCAAAACGGGCAAAGCAAAAGAAGGCAAGCGGGGCTTACGGAAAGTCGAAGCTATGATCTAAGCGATATATTACAGTGTTAAGCGGCAAGCTCTACGCTATCGGTTAAGGCTCTGTCAACGGTGGTACGACCTTCAACCAATAAAATATCAATTCTTTGTACCCTCTAGTTTGCAAAACGACCTCTCAGTTCCGATTTTTCAATCTATTCAATGAAGTAATTGATAATGATGGACTAGGGCTTTCTGTCACCCGAGTTGTTCACAACAGGTCCAGAAAACTCTCCTCAAGGCTTCTGCTCTCAACACCCGAGTTTTTCACAACAGGTGTTGAAACTCAGAGCACTCAAGGATAAAATACCGGTAATATTAAGTACAAGCTTTCCGATACCCGAGTTATCCACAACAGGCACCGAAAAGCGTTCCTTACGGTTATTGACCTCAACGCCCGAGTTTTTCACATCAGGCGCTGAAAATCAAAACGTTCAACAAAATAATAACGGAAATTCCCAAAATAATAATGAGAGTTCGAGTTCTTCGATACCCGAGTTATTCACAACAGGTACCAAAAAAATACACTCCTCAGGGTGTTTGCTCTTCACACCCGAGTTTTCACAACAGGTGATGCGAGGTCCACCCTCTACCGGTCCTAATATTTTCGGATATGCAAAACTAAATCAGAACTAAGATGCCTAGGAAACCCTGGTGTATCTAGTGATTCGATATTGTTTAGAATTTCTTGGTGCAAAACAATCGACGATTACAAAAGCTTTCTATTTTTTGTATAGGGGACGTTATATGAGCACTTTCGAAAATCTGTCAAATGTCGGTTTTGTCAGATTGACGTAACTTTGAGGTTTATTGTTGTCAATAAAAACTGAAATTATTTCTTCGCACTCAACAGTGTTTGAGAGTCTATATAAGAAGAATAAGTTTTGAAGTTATTACAAGTACTTTTTCATGATGTGTAGAAGATTTCGTATTTTGTGTGGTCAGATAAAATCTGGGGATCCAGATATTCATCTCTATTCAGTACCTAAGGTAAGTACAAAACAAATTGCCCCAAAATAATAACATGAATGTAGCGTTGTAGCTAATTTTATTCTTTTCAGCTTGAGCGATAGTCTTATATCGAGGAGGAAACATCAGTAGCTCTTATCAATGAGATATTGAAAACAAAGTTTTTTTTTTAAAAGAAATATCGATGTGATACGTATTTTGAACCGTTGCATAACTGATGTGTGTATCCCCTATTCCAAGACAGTCTATCACTTTCCATACATTAGCATGAATTTTGTCGTACATTCTCAGGTGAATGGGTGAAGTATATTTCCTCGGAATCAGAGTCTTGTCTTACAATCTGATATAAAAACAAAAACACTAAAAACTTGTAGAGGTAGCAGGTGACAGTATTGACAGGTTGTTAACGGTAGGTTTCCACGTTACATGCGCACGTTTTCTGAAACGCATTCGATTGGCTGTCAGTGCTGTCAGAATCTCAGTAGGCAAATAATAAACGGTAGTAGAATATTCGGTTGCACATTTCTCTCTACTGAAAATTAAGCTTCATATGGTATATGACTGATCGCCATCTACAATAGCGATCTGAAGCTTTTGCGATCTCAGAAATCAAGCAATCAGTTTTCGCCAAGTTTATCCCAAAATTATTCAGGTATAAGTAGATACACCAGGGTTTCCTAGGCATCTTAATCAGAGCTGAGCATATTGAATAAAAATAATGAAAATAACTACCTTGGTTGAAAGTCTACCTGGTTCACTCTTACCACCCACTTACAAAAAGTTACCAGTACGGTCCTGGCTGAACGGCTGTTGACTGGCGGAACGGCTGAGCCACAGATTAATCTGTGGCTGAGCGGTTGGCTGGCGGAACGATTGAACGGCTGCTCGGTACTCTCTCCAGTTAGCTGTCTGCTTGTCACTTTCTTGACCGCGACTGCAGAGCTGCCGTTAAGACCACCACCATGCCCCCCTCCGGGGTTGAGCGCCTAGGATGACGTGATGCCATATCCAGTTGCCTGGATACGGGTCCTCGCCGTCCTCCATTTTCCTTTCCACCACCGCTCTCTCAGGAGCGGACCTCAACGTGCTGCTGGGCACTTCAGCAAGATTGAAATCTAACCCACTTTGGTTGGAAATCAGCCTTTAGGAGCTATTGCTTCCTCTCTATCTGTTAAGACGATTCAGATTTCTGCTTTCGTAGTCCTCCGCTACAGTCACGATATCTAAGCGTAAGTGTTTTCCTCTAGCGGTACTACTCACTAACTACTCGGGTCGCAGATATCTGGTGTTGTCGGAGATTCCGAGATTCCAATGTCGTGCGCGATAATTTTTATTAGGTGATAAGAGTAAACCGAGAGTGCTTTATATATTGAACATTGGTGACTTCGTCACAATATATATACATATATATATATATATATATATATATATATATATATATATATATATTTATATATATATATATATATATATATATATATATATATATATATATATATATATATATATATATATATATATATAGTAGATAGGAAGTCTTTGCTGACTTGTTAGGAAACGTAAAGGAAGTTCTTGGGTAAAGCAGCAAGCAAAACGTGTACTCTTTCAACACTATATTTCCGATATCTCGACAGTGAATACTGTCATCTTCAGGGAAGCTACAAATGGTCAACAAAATTGCTTATAAAATATGAAGCAAGAAAAGACAGTGCTACCTTCTGTGTTATTGAGAATGGTTGCTAATGTTGGAAAATGAATGAATTAATTCTGTTTCCTAACCTTAGAATTTTCAAACCACGTTTTAACTTTTAACTGTTTTAAACAACTCATACTAGAAAATATTATTCATATTTTATCTCACATATTTTAAATAATTGACATTATCATGTACAGAATGTTAAGTCTGACAATGCACTCAGAAATCATTCATTCATTTTCCAACATTAGCAACCATTCTCAATAACACAGTGAGTAGCACTGTTTTCTCTCGCTTCATATTTTATAAGCAATTTCGTTAACCATTTGTAGCTTCCCTGAAGATGACAGTATTCACTGTCGAAATATCGGAAATATAGTGTTGAAAGAGTACACGTTTTGCTTGATGCTTTACCCAAAAACTTCCTTTTTGTTTTATATATATATATATATATATATATATATATATATATATATATATATATATATATATATATATATATAAAATACTTATCGTTAACGTTTCGGAATCTGAATCCGCTTCCGTTCTCAAAACTTATACGTAAATTCCGGTACAAATCCGAATATCGCTTGTAGGCAATCTTGGTAATTGACATTCGTCAAATATTTCCAATTGTGAATTGGGTGCTATCCAGAAAGAATTCGATGAAGACATCTGCAGGGTACTGCAATGTGAATCGAAAAATTCAGAACATTGGGCCTGCGAAGAGATATAGAGGTGGTCAGTTAACGGTTATATGGAAATAGAAAGGAAATAACATAATATTAAATGTTATGAATAGATAATTGAGAAAGTGTAAGGTTTCATTACCCACTTAAACATTGGTTTCTTTGTCTTATAACTGGTTTGGGTAGTGAAACCCAATGTTTTCTGTATTCTCTATGTTCCATTCATTTCTCTCATCATGATTATCCCCAATGAAATGATTTCATATCATTTTGAATTGAAATTTTCACGTTTTCATTCTGGTTTCGAAGATAAGGGACAATTGGTACTATAAAATGGAACAACTTTATTCCAACAGGCTCAACAAATCGTCCGTACAGCTAATGAACAACTCAATAAATTATTCAATTTACTATTGCACTGTTTCGCCTATCGATTTGCTATCGCGATGTCGGTATTCAACTGACTCCCGGACGTTCTCTGCGTCTGCTATATATATGTTCATTTTTCTGGAATGTTCCGTTTTCTAAGAGACATCGATGTTTCTCGAAACTTCGTGTGCAAACAAATGTAGTCGGTAAATTTCTCGAACATTTCGCGATAAAACGCGATAATGGTTTATGGGCGTGGTCTTCTCTGAATCACATGCATAGGCGTAGATGAAGTCATGGGTGTAGAGAAGCTTTTCATGGTTTCGCAGAATTGTTGTTGATCGTCGTATTCAAAGATTTGTTGGTATTTTGATCAGATATTCGAAAATTGACTACCCAACCATTTCTCTGCATCACGGATGTTCCGAATATTTCACTCCACATTGTAGGGCTCTGGAGATGGCTTCCCAAAAGTCGATGAGATGTGTGTAAAGTGAAATTGGTTTCAGGTATTCGATGAATCCAGTAAGGCCATAAAACAGCATTCAGTCAATATGAGAAATATTCGAAATTTCTTATGAGCAGATCTCCACTATCGATAGTATCAAGTTGATTGCTCGTATTATATTTTTCATTTGAAGCCCAATTTTCTGTATTCGAGAACAATCGCCTTATCCCTACGGAACAGGTGAATATATGAGCGTAATATTCAGGCGGTTGGAAGAAAACACAATTACCAGAAATGCTTGTTCACACGAATATTCCCACGCCATGACGCGTAGAAATTCATTCATCTTACTTCACTTCCCCAACAACTTCGTCCCACACACGTCTTCCACGAAGACCAGAGGCGTAACTAAGGTAGGCCAAGCCCCTTGGCAAACATAGGCTATACGCCCACCCACCTTATAAATAATATTATATATATAAAGATTGGTAGTCTATGCTGATCAGTCATGATACAAGGGAAAAAGATATTGGGTGAAGCAGCAATCAAAAAGTGTACTCCTTTTACACTGTATTTCCAATATGTCGACAGTGAATACTGCGTAATCTTCAGGGAAGCTACAAATATTACGTCCTCTGTTAAAAATATGGATTTGAATTTACGACGAATGACATATGACAAGAATTTGTATACTTATGAAGTATGACAGATACAACAACTATTTGGCTGCTGCTTATGTGAACATATAGCCAATTGAGTGAACTCAAAGGAGTGACGTATTGAGTTCAGACTAAATGTTCCCATAAGCAGCAGCGAAATAGTTGTTGTATCTGTCATACTTCATGAATATTCACATTTACAAATTCTTGTCATATGTCATTTCTCGTAAATTTTAATTCTAAACTCCATAAACACGCTGCGACACTCTGCACGTGGCGAATATTAGTTATAAAAATAATTCAAAAAAAGTAATCACTACCAGCTTTCTATGCTATTGAAAACAATTGAACAGAACTCGACCCGACATCGAAAATAAATGCAATGAGGTGATTCAGGTTATTGAGAACGCGCCCGAATTGTTTCGGGCATTCGGGCGTCAAATCGAACGCAGCTTATAATATAATCAGTTAGAACTTAGACTACTTAAATTTCTTCAATGAGTTACACATTCCTCCTGATTTTTTTTCAACTGTCAATTGTGTCTCTCTCTCAATCTCTATCTATATGATATTCATCAGATTTATTCATTTCAAATATTCTTTTTTTTTTGTTATTGAATGCCTTTTATTGCGCCCCCTGCTGCACTGCGCCCCTTGGCGCCGCCAAGGTTGCCAAGGCGTTATTTACGCCACTGACGAAGACATTCCCATTATCACCCAACTAAAGCCCAGGATTTCAGGACTTCCTAACAATGGGGGATGTGCGGTTTCTTTTCGTATAGTGCTATAATGATGTAATAAGAACCGTTACTATTAGGTACCTTAATTTCCCGGTGAAACGACTGTGATTTCATGCTCTCTCAGTCTCCTGCGGAATCTTTATAACATGTTACTTCGCAATTTCACAGTCAATCGCATTTCCTTATTGGAATTCATTTCTTGAAATATAATTCCAATTATTCCGTCCGGATATCAGATTTTGCTTCGTTAGCCGAGTCTTTCGATTGATGGTTGTTTTATCGTTATTTGAATTCGTTCCGATTTTGTTGATCATTCTTCCTGGATAAGTGGAATCAGATTTTGATGACTTCTATAAATGAACCAGTTCAAGCCATTTCAGACAACATTCGAGATGGGATGTAAAATATTACTTTAATATTTTTCGTGGCTTTACCTTTCCCAAATCAATTGAGAATGAAAACAAAGCTCCCTCAGGAGAAACAAGAATTTGAATACTCGCAGAGAGTTTTTCCATGAACAAAATAGTAGAGTATGTCTGAAACATCTACTTGCCTGTCTACATAACACCGGGCACCAAACTACATTTAAATACACCACATCACCAAATATTGATTAATTTTCTTGTTTTATCGTTGACCAGATGCACCCTATGAACAACAACAGAAGTCTTCGAGAGACGTTTGCCAGTTAGGAAATAGTTGGTTGTTGTTGTTTCTTACTCCCTGCGTCATGATTCAGGAATAGTATCATTATTTGCGGTCCCGTCGAACACTATGCCTACTGTGTGTATACAGAAACCATGTAACTTGTATGAAGTGAATAGCATTCAGAAGTTATTTGTCAGCACCGTGACCGAAAATAAAAAGCTGTTCGTAAAAACTACACTCATCTAGTATATCATTTCACTCAGCGTACCGAAACTAGATTGTTTCTGTGAAAAAAAAACTCTCCTTTGAACTCACCAGGAAACATATATCGACTGATTCTTTGAATTTTTTTCGCTATACCAAACATTTTGAGTGGGTGTACTTCGACAGTCAAATATGTCATAAAATGCTTATATACGCTTCAAAAAACATTTCTTTCTACAGGATACATATCATATCTACATTCTTTTCATTGAATCAGTAAATTTGAGACAAATACCCATTCTTAATCCAGTCAAGATAGACATAAAAACAGTGATCAAATAACAAAAATTCCGACAGAGCCGAATTTTGGTAAAGACATTGAATTTACCTTAAAAAATAACAATTTGAAAGTCCCCATCAATCCGATGTGTGCTAAGTTATTCGGGGTCAAATGTCGATATTTCACATTTTTGGGAAATGGTTTCAACATTTTTTCTCTGAGTATCATCGTTCCCGAGAAATCGCAATTGTAAATATTACATTCTACGTAATATTCACACATTCGCCACATATATGCATATTCAGGTACTTAAGCAAGCAAAAATGCCCATTTGTGTCCTCTCCGTGTGAAAATGATATACTATCAAGAAAAGGAATAATTCGAAGTCGTCTTCATATTTATAAATGATCATTAATAAATTTTTAAAATTTTCCTAGATATCTATTAGCCTAAAGTTCTTTGGTCCTAAATGGACTTTGTTTATTACTGTTGATTATTCTAAAAACTTTGGGTATATAAACAACTAACCCTTGCTTTAGATTTAGTATTAATTCTCTTCTCCTGAAGATGCTAACCTTGTTAGCGAAACGCGCGTCGAGTGCAAAAATATCAGTTTGGTGTTAGGGTAATTGATCTCTGGGAAAAGTTTCAGCTTTCACACCAGAGGTTTCAATCTCATTGTTCATTAAAAAATGTGGAGACGACTAAAAGTTATTCTTTGGCTATTCTATTGTGCGTATGGTGTCGTGGAATAGCCCTTCGGCGGAAACCACGTTGAAGAAAAAGCGCCGAGTACTACAGTACCTCACAGATAGTGTGGGAACGTGCCCATATTATGTAGAAAGCGACTCTTAATTGCGATATCTCAGGAACAGTGATATTTAGAGAAACAATTATGGAGATTGATATCGTAGAGAATTTTGAGATCTACAACTTTGGTCTGACGTATGTTTTCGATTTAACCCACTGTTTTGGAAAAATATCCAAAAAACCTGGAATTTTGACATTTGACCCCGAATAACTTATTTAGCACACATGGGATTATTGGGGACTTTTAAAGTCTTATTTTTCGTGGTTAACCCAAGGTGTTTACTAAAATTTTTTTCTGTCAGCATTTTTGTTAATTCGATTTAATAACTCGACCGGATTATCTGTTTCCATCAGAAACTACTCATAGTATCTATATGGAAACATATGAATATTGTCTGTGATCGATGATGAGTACATTTCGAGTTATCCTCAGAAGTTAGTGTCTCTGGCTTCGTCGTATTCCGACCTTTGCTCTGATTAGAGAGCACATATATCAAAGCTAACTCGAAACTTCATTTGCAAATGCAACAGACCCATCGGGGATCACCGAGTCGAATCGAGTTCTATTGGTTAATCGCTGTATTGAGAGATACTTTACTGTCATCGTTTAGATGTCCACCAAATTACCTGGCTATTGGTGGTAATGCCGATAGAATGTCAATGGTGGCTTGATCTGCCTGGGGCTTCAAATAATAATTATAGATGTGTTCCGAATTGTAAATTCATGCTGGATAGTTTGGATTTGCCGGTGCCGACGTCAAGTTGCGACCTGTCAGCTGGGGTAATGTTCGATGCAGTTCGACGGCTCAGAGGCTGGAGTTAATTTACATACATTTAGGGTATATATAAGACGATTTTGAAGTGATTGCTGTAGTATCATAAATTATTATAATTATATTTATACAAGAATAGCACATCCTATTACTCAAATTCATTACAGTACATTTACAGCGGAATTTTCGATGACAACATCTCTTTTCTTTGTTTAAAAAATTTCCCGACGGATAGTTGCTCAGTTTTGAATTTTCAATTTTTACAACAAATTTTAAAATTTATTCAGGTACTTATATCAGTTTGAACGAATATCATTTTCATTTTGCATTTTGAAATGTTCATTGTATACGACATAAAAAAACAGAAACGATAAAATTGTTTTTCTTAGTGAATATTTCTGTCCACTTTTCAATTTGCTAAATAGAAATAACTGACGCAGTTTCGATTTAAAAAAAAAAAATTGTGCAATATTATATAGTTTCAATGACAGAAATTGCAATCAGGCTACGTTCATATCGAAAAATCACTATATTAAAAATGTTAAGAAAGTTCGAAATATCAGTAGATAATTTTACAGTGACTCTCTCGTTACATCTTGTCCAATGTCGGCAGCAGTTCAAACATATATAAATTTAATAGACAACACTTACAACTTCCCTAGTTATATGCTATGTAGGTTATCGGATAACATCCAAAATGTTGAATGGCACTGACACTTATGGAGTTTTATCGATCGAAGATCATCTAGAACAATTTCGAGGATTCATTATCATTCTCTTCTTTGGCAGAACGGTACTTCGAAAGAACCTTTATCGAATCACGGAAGACTTTGTCACATTCTTCGTAGTTTTTTAGAGGTCTCAACCTACTACAATCTGAAAAAATTACAATTAATATTGGAATCTATTCAAGTGTAGAAGGGCAGATTATTAATCTACCCCGATAAGTTACTGCGTTAATTGAAAATCAGTTTTTTATGAATGAGCACGTTCTAAAGGTAAGCGTCCATAGGCACGCATCGTACGTATCGTACGGATCGTACGAAACGGATTTTAGAATTATTAGTATAGTAAGTTATACATATGCGTCCACTGACCGGCAGCGGACGGATCGCACGTATTGGTCCGTCGGTAATGCCGATGAAATTTATCGAAGGGGCAACTTTTCCGACTGGTGCGGATGACAACATGCGGATTGCCGATAAGTGGACCCATGTCACAATAGGTAGTCACTGGTCGCCTCACAGATCATTTGAATTTTGTTACATTTCGACACTAGGTACACACACGTGCTTTGATTATATTTGTTATTACGCATATCATGGAGCAAATCAGTGAATATTGTATGATATTCTCCAAATTGTGATCTTTTTTTGAATATGTCATGTATCCACAATCTATGTCTTCTCTTATTTCCCCTTCTTTCTTCTTCATCCAATAACAAAGCAATAATGACAAGTTCTTCATCACTTTCCATGATCGGAAACATTACACACTGTAATGTTTCCGATCGTCTACTCACTACGAAAATGCGAATGTTACTTAAAAGCCGACCGTCGCATCGGCAATCCGATCGCTACGGATACAGTGGACGAACTACCACAAATCTATCCGTTTTATACGATCCGTACGATACGTACGATGCGTACCTATGGACGCTTACCTTAATAGTCAGCAACTATTAGTTTATCTCAAACTTGCCTATCGAAATATACAAGAACGCGCTGGCGGTTTGGCGATCGCCCAATTGAATAATGAACACCGGATCGTTTGAGCGTTTTCAGTTCACAACTGACTTAATACAATACGATATATCACAAATTGGGAACCAAAAAAAAGTCAATAGATAATTAGCACATATTTCAATTTGTTGAAGTGTCAGTTCTCTAGTCCGTGCTCTTCTCCGTACTAGGACCTCTGTTATACATGATTTACGTGAATGATTTTGGAAGCCAGCATTGTGTACTGTATGCGGATGATACATCTATTCTGATCGGGGGTTATATCCCGAGTGCACCAAGTTTATTCGGTTAAAATGTGTGCTGCACTTCCATGATTCTCGAAACTTTGCTTAGCAAATGACTTGAGTGTATGATAATTTGATAAAATCCCGAGACCGCAGCATTTGCTTGAAAGCAAAATTTTGAAAATCATGGAAATGCACGCATTTTGATCGATTGAACTTGGTGAAGGAGGGATATATGTTTAGATTATTTCCAGAAAACATGTAAACTCAGGAAACATCAAAATCGAACACAGGAACAATATAGTACCAGAGATAGTACCTGAAAAGTGATACAAACGCCCGGTTTATTTCGAACATTTTAATCGGTTAAAAGGTCTAGTGCATTAATCGCTGTAAAACGCTGTAAAAGCAGTCTAGCCTTCAACTGTTTCATCGTTTATTCGCATTGAGGGAAATAATCTCTGAAAATGACTAATTAAAATCAGTTGCAGTGGCAAATACCGAGATGAAAAATGCAAATGATTAGTTCTTGGCAAATAGATTAGTGCTTAATACAAAGAAAACTCATTTCACTAGATTTAGTCACACAAAGAAACATTTCGATCGAAGTATGCTAATAAAACCAAATAATTACAACTCCATACATCAAGTAAGTTCGACAACATTCCTTGGCATAGAAATAACCGAGAACTGTTTATGGTCAAGCCACATTAATGAAACCTGCAAAAAACTAAGACCACAATGTTACTTACTATACGAACTAAGTAAAACAGTTGATGTATCTGTTCTGCTTGCATTGTACTTTGCTCGCTTTCAGGCAATAATATCATATGGTATTATAACTTGGGCTGCATCTCATGAAACCAATAGAATATTAAAACTTCAAAAAAGAGCAATGAGAAATATTGTTAAATGCGGAAGGAGGATGAGTTGCAGGAACATCTTTAGAGAACAGAAAATATTAACAGTGTACACATTGTATATCTTTCATGTACTACTCTATGCCAAACAAGAGATAAAATCTTTCAGAACCTTGGGTACAGGACAATACGAAACAAGAAACTCTAATGTATTAGAGGTGCCTGTACATCAACTAAAAAGCACTGACCACTGTCCATATCTATATTCAACCATTTACCAGACTGCTTCAAAGAGTATTCACTAACGAGATTTAAGAATCAGATAAAGGCATACCACTCATTGAAAGAGTATTTCGAGGAAAAAAACTTCATATGACGGATTTTATCTGTTTTTCCGATTTTTGTCATAAACAAAAATTTATTTTTTAACTTTTTCAAATGTAATTTTAAGTTTTCATATATTTGTTGAATACCATGTGATTGTGTGCTGACCGATATTGAATTTTTATATTACATTTTTAATAGGTATGTATAGTTTTATTTGAATTTTGAATCAACTACTGAAATTCTTAGATTGATGTATGAGTATATATGTGTATCTGTTTTTTGTAATTTGATGTATCACACTATTTTATTTATATAGTAATATTATGACTTGTTCTATATCATAAGTGTATGGATCTTAAAGAACCAATAAAACATCTATCGATCTAGCTATCTCTCATACTCCTCCTATGATGGATAGAACATTCGGTGAACGGAACAGCAGATATAAATCTGTATTCAGTGTGTTGACAACTTCAGATCGGATCTACTCAGATGAGGAATTTCAAACTTTGTGCCTTCGATAGGCTTCGAAGATCTGAAAGAAACAAAAAGAGTGAAGTTGTCGTGTTGATTGCGAGAGAAAAAGGAAAGGTGAAGAGATTGTCATTAGCGCATATTTCAATTTGTTGAAGTGTCAGTTCTCTAGTCCGTGCTTTTCTCATACACCCCCAGTGATGGTTATAGAAAGAACATTCGGTGAACGGAACAGCAGATATAAATTTGTATTCTGTGTCTTGGGAGCCTCAGATCAGACCTAACTTTTATGAGGAATTTCAAAATTTGTGTCTTCGATAGGTTTCGAAGTTCACCAAATAAAATGAAAAGAGTGAAGTTGTCGTGTAGATTGCGAGATAAAAAAGGGGGGTGAAGAAATTGTCAATCTACGACTATCTGGTGGAGTGATATTGTTACGAATCTCCTAGCGCCGACCCTGATGATCGTAAACGCGGGGGTCGAAGAGCGAACGTAATTTTTCCAAGAACTGTTGATTCGCGTGGAGAATTCGATACACATCATAGAGGCCTCTCTCGGAGATCCTCCATAGGCGTACGCAGGTATATAAGCAGACGCTTTATCGTGGAGGAGTTAGTTATTTAGAAAGAGAGTTTGGCAGAGTTATTCAGAGCTAAGTGGGGAGTGCTTTGTGCTGAAGTCGAGTGGAGAATTTCTATAACAGATAGTTTATCAGTGTGTTCAGTACAGAGCAATGGATAGTTAGCGGAGCAGTTCAAGTGATTGTATTGTAATAAAAGAAGTTCAGTGTGGTTTGGAGTTCTATTAAACGAATCCAAGGAAAGATCCTAACTGTGGTTTTGGAAGTGGAATTTTGCTGATAAAGAGAACTATTATGGTGAATATGAGTACGTCATACGATTTGATGATAGAGGACATGATGAGTCGTATCCATAATCTGTCTGCGGATTATGAAAGATGACGGCAGATGATGAAACAAGATAAGGAAATGCGGCAAAAGGATCAAAATGAATTAGAAGAAAAGCGGCGGCAAGATGATATAAAAGAACGAGAAAAAGTGAAGGGAGAACGAAAAGAAAGACTCCATAAAATTCTCGAAGATGAAAAGAAAGAACGTGATAAAAAGAAAGAACGAGAACTTGAAAAGAAAGAACTAGAAGAAACACTCCAGAAAATTCTAGAAAATCAAAAGAATGAATTAGAGCAAATAGAAAAACAACGAAAAGCAGACTTCCAGTAGGTTCAAGAACATCAGGACAAATTCTCCGATCATTGTTACATACAACTGAATCACAAGTGAAAGAACTGAAAGAAGAACCAAAGGAAGACGTCAGGATAATAGACGATGAATTCAATAATACAGTACGAGAGGAGATGAGAAATGAGAGGTCTAGAGAAGCAGATAGTTCTTCTCAAGAACCAAGATCGCCGAGACAGGGTTGCCACAACTGGTATTTCCGTAAAACCACCGACTTTTGATGGTCAGTCGTCTTGGTCCATGTATCGTCGACAATCGAGGCTGCAGCAGCAATCAATGGATGGAGCGAAGAAGAAAAAGCTACGGTACTCATAGTAGCTTTGAGAGGGCCAGCTTTGGGTTTGTTGCAGACGATACCCAGCGAACACCAAAAAAAATACCAGGATCTGATTTCTGCCCTGGAGTTGCGGTATGGCGAGCAACATCACGAACAGCTGTACCGGGCCCAAATGAAAACACGGGCACAGAAATCCGGTGAGAGAATTAGTTTTTTGGTGATTTCCCCATAATCCATCATCTTGGCAGTATTGCTACGAGGACTAATAAATCCACCTTGTTCACGAACTTTCCATAAACTAGTGAATTCTGGTTATGTACAGTCTCGAAGTTTCTGGGTATCCCCCCTCACCGAACCCACTGGAAAAACGTTATTATGATATAATAATTTTGATAGAAGTTTTCTCGAAATTCATCAAGTTCCAACTCAATTCAATTATTTTATATTCCTTTCTTTGGAAGGATCTCTTTATGCTTTAAGTGGGTTGAATTTTTCAAGTTTCTGTTTTCTTAGTCAATTTTTTTGTTTCACACTAAAATCTTTTCAAGATTTTTAGTTAGTTATTATTTGTGGTTTCTTTATGTTCGTATATACGTTCATATTTTCGGTAACGGTACATAAAACCTTCCACACGGATTGATACAGAGGTGTCTCGGGGCATAATCCAATTCCGGTTAATAGCAAAATCCCATCAGCGTGGCAACTCACCGAATTCTCGTCGGTATAACCTTCTATTTCACAATTATGGCCGCAAGATGAACTTTCCCGAAAGTTATTTTATTCAACAGGGTATAAGGTTAGAAACGCCTGTTAGATATTGCGGAGAGCCCCATAAATTTTCACCCCCAGACGTCGACTTTCTCATCAACATAAACCCAATATAAAACCAATATCACCGGGTCTTACTATAAATTTTGTCGCATGGACTCACCAAATTGAAATTTATATTGTTCACTAGACGGTTAACGCATCGATTTATTCGGCAAGGGTTAACCACCCCATGGTAAATTTGTTTTTAGGGTGGGTTTTATTTTATGTTTATGGATTTTGGAAACCGTGATTCCGGAGAATGAGAAAATCATACTGGCCAGACGGAAGTCGTCGGTTCAAATGAAGCGTATACTACATTTACGGCTCTGTCGAAGAATGGAAGGGTTGCGATAAAAAGTAATTGACCCAAATAAACTAAAAGAGTCCTGAATTCGATTTATATTTATACATTCTTATTATTGGATGGATTTGAACCTCAAAAGTAAAAAAAAACAATACACATCAATTACCTAAACATCAAACATATCATCCGCACTCGACGCGCGTTTCGCTAACAGAGTTGTGAGCTTCTTCAGGAGAAGAAAATTGATACCAAATCTGAAGACTAGGGTTGAGTATTTACATAACTCACAATATAAGGTAATGAGAGGCACTACCAGGTCCAACAAGGACTTCATTTCAATATTATAATCGTTAATATCAGACTATATAACGGATTAGATTGTATAGGATCTTTTTCGCAATTCATATTCTTATTACTTTTGAATGCATCCGAAAGCATTCTATCATGATCATCTTTGATCAGTCTCAAATTGCTTTCACTTATTCTATGATCAAAATGTCACAATCGGGCTGTTATGAATTCACCTGAAAGTGTTCCTGTATGTTCTTTAAAAGTCAACTTAATATCATCACATTTGTTCCATATGACGAATATTTTCAAAAATAGCAACAATTGTTATTCATTTACCTCGTAAATAATAATGTCTGCATCCGCGAATACAGACAGCCATCTGTTCTTCCATCTAACTTGAAACAGACTCTACAGATGGCTCAAAAAAATGAACACTCGAATACATGTGGAGTCAACTACTTCTTATCACAGGATATTATGCTTGAAAGTTCGAGTTGATATGAATTTATTTTGATTTGATGATCTATCAAGACAGGAAATAATTAGAAAAAAAAAAAGAATGTCATAAGACAATAAATAATGAAGATCTCAGAAATACATAGTTGTAATTCGATAGGAGAAATCTGATGATTTGGCATCTGAACGCTGACATCGATGATTGATACTGTAGCAATTTTCTTCTCCTGAAGATGCTAACCTTGTTAGCGAAACGCACGTCGAGTGCAAAAATATCAGTTTGATGTAAGGGTAATAATTGATCTCTAGCAAAAGTTTCATCATATAATGCTGCCTGCATTATCCCCTTCAGATAGCAAGATAGTGGGTCAGAAGCGTTTTTTTTTTTCGAATATTACAAAACCGATTACAGCTTATAATAGACGATCAACTGAGAGTGTCAACAGCTTCGGAGTTATCCAATAATATCAAAACGGAGACCTTTCCCTGGCATCAATTATGGCATCAGTTATTTTCAGAAGGGCAGATGTGTAACTATGACCTGGACTGAAACCAGATTGATCGGTTTGGATGGATTATTTTCGAGATGTTTTCGAATTTGAGTATCAATAGCTTGACAGCATGGAAAGGATACCAATGGGCCTGATATCATTCAAGCTAGGAGTATTTTGCTTCTCGGTAGGGGGCAGCACATAGGATTGTTTCCAGGCTCTTGCAAAAATGAAAATGCTGAGGCAATAATTCATGAGATGTATGATATGAGGCAATAAAAAAAAGGGGGCGGAGTTCTTGACGACTGTATTATCATTTAAGCTTCGCTTTTTATATTTCTCATTCAATTCAATATTTCTATACAGTCACTAATTCAAAATCCATAAAAAAGAACAGTGATATTTTCGAGTTATTTTCATAAGATTAAAAATTATTGATGAAATGATCGGTTATGGAATTGAAATTAGATACATTTTCTGACCATGATTTTTTTGTTCAAGCCCTGTCAAGTTTCTGGAATTAGACCGAATTTTTTTTTTAATGTGGACCTCAATTTCTGTGGAAAATAAACCTTTTTATCTCTTTCGGTAGCCAAAGAAGTTGGGTTTCTATAGAAAGAGGAAAAGAAAAGATGAGCCATATGTCGAGAGCTCAATAGCAATTTATCAGTGGTGTAAGTAGAAGCAACAGAGTTTTTATGCTTCTTGGTACAAATCAGTATCCGATCATCAGGAAATATCAATCGGGGGACAAGATAAGTCAAGTACTAATGAATATTATGAGTGATTTACAACAATTTCATAGATTATCTTTGTTGTTTTCGGATTTCTCCCCACAATCTGAAAAATACAGAAATAAAAAATGTGAAGCGCAGATGTTTCCAAAATAGGTATATAATAAATGGAACCGTCGGAGTCCACGTTCAACTTCATCCAGATAAATTGATAAATGCAGTTCACTTAGCTATACTTCAACACTGTCAAACATCAACATATGATATTCAAGGCAGAAACTCTTTTACTCCACTTCACATTATCCATGGATGAAACTAGTTTTTTTTTATTTTTTTACTCTGGTGAATATTTATTTGTATATTGAACTTTGAGATACTCCCTTGTTGAACATAAAAGTTGTTCATTTCGTCTTAGTCATCATCAGAATGTTTTGCACAATTTCATTTTGATTGACAATGAAATATGGTTGACAATGTTCTCTGCTGCGTGGTATTGGTTCGGACTTTCATTGTCTATATAGTTATCTCTATCGAGACGTGTTATAAGAACTAATCAGATGGAAATGAAAGGTCAAATAAACCGATAATTAACGAATAAGGAAGTAAATAATGGGAATTTAATCAAATGAGGCACTCACCCGTCACCCGAAGACGATACCAGCGATGTAAACGTCTAGAATACACTCACATTTTGTTCATATTGATTGATGTTTCTTCATTCGAATTGTTATGATTTCAGTATTCGATTATCAACATTTCGAATATTTTGTCACCATATAATAGGTTTCAAAACAGTTAACGAAATGGACAATGGAAGACCGATTACCCTCTCACGTGTGGTACATTTAATTTTTTCAGATCATTTGTGAATGAGTTATTTCTCGAAGATGGCAACGTACAATATGCAAAAAACATCTTTTTAGATTCACACGATGCTCTTTGCACATCACATGTTTAACCTTTCGCGACGAGTCAAAGAACAGACCTCTGATTTTATTCAATTTCAAATCTGGTACGGACACGGAGAGAATGCTGAAAAGCGCCTGAAACAATGTAGAGAATAAATGTATGAATTTTCAGGCTCCAGATTTTAAACAGTTTTCTCGGGTTATTTATTACAGTTGTGGAAATTTATTGTTGGTGGGGTACATTTATCATCGGTGCATTCAGCAAAGTGTGTTTAGCAATTCAACTATGAGTACGTGAAACAAATATTTCCTGCACAAGTCAACATAATCAACTGCATTTTTCCCCAGTGAAGTGTTTATGAATTTTCTATTAACGGAGTATTATGTGTTCTTTGTGGAATAGTTATTCCGTGATTTCATTTGACGAAATCTCTTCAAGAGATAGATTATGTCATGAACATGAGGCACAATATATCATTATAGTTATTTATGTAATAAGGATCATGAAGACGATCATTATGGTACAAGTCGTGAATGTTATCCATGATAACACGGCGTATGCCATAATGATTGTTTATGATTCGTATTACATACAAAATTTTATCTGATGGCATTTATATCAATACATTTTCGAAAAATTAAAAACTGCATTTTCGACATGTCACAATGACAACTATTTTTAAAGGAGTAAGTATTGTCTAGTTTCAAATATTAGTAGGTGAGTGAGCTGTGCTTTGCCATTTCCTTGACAACATGTTTTCCTTATAGAATTCCATTATGGTACTTAGTACCATAATGAATTCATTATGGTACTTATTCCCATAATGAATTCATTATGGAACTTAGTCCCATGAGCTTCCTTGTGTCATCAAAATTGAGTGACATAACGTTGTCATTATGACATGCCATCAGATAAACATATTTTCAGCTTATCCAATCCATCTTGGCACAAACTCAGATACTTTTCCAGTTGCACACTGGTAGTGTTGACAATGACGAAAGAAAAAACACCTTCTAGGGATAAATTTCAACACAGTGAATACATAATAAGTGTTTTTTTTTATTTCAGTATATTGTAATGAAGTCATTATTTTCAGTAATAAGGTTTGTAAATAAAGTCGACTGACCTGGCTAATATATGTTGTATATAGATTCCGTTTCAGCACTTGGGTTCATTCGATTTCTATATGATAGACTGCTAGAAGTTATTATTGATTAATTTTTAATGAATGGTGTTATCCGTGAACATTTTGAGTACTCATTTCATTTTTATCCCGTTTGGCTTATTATTTAGTAACATAGAATGATTTTCTGCTCATTCTTGTTTATTCCTGTATCTGATATGTATTTGCTTTCATGCGTTTGGGGTTGGCCTATTTTCATATTGAGTAAGGTTTGATTATTCCATCTATCTGAAATGAATGATGTATTGCATAGAATCTTGAGATAATAGGTAGGAAAGATTCAGAAATTTGTTTTCATAATTTGTTGAGGAGTGAAATGTTTCAAAGAATTTGAAAATATTATTTCCGCGAAAATATTCATCATTTCGGGTATCTTATCAGCCTAGTTTGCTACCGTTGAAATAAAAACACATTCTTTACCGAGTTTTTCAATTCACCTTATATTGAAAAACATTTGAAACTGGCCACACCGACTGTAGTTTTTATGAAAATCCTCATTGCTCTCTGTCATTCGAGTTCCACTACTTTTCAGATTTTCGCCGGGCATAAATATCCGACTCTGAGGACTACCGGGATTCGGTCGTGAATATTCAGTTTTGCAGATAGTTTCCTGTTTCTCCGAAATTTGTTTACTGACCGTTTCATTCAACAAACCCCGACCGAAATTCATTTTGAGGTTAGATCCGACAGTCTGACATTCGATTTGTTATTTTAAATATTTAGTTCTGATTGCGTTCTTGTCAGTTCAACCGTCTGTCGTATCTGAGTGCCATTTAGAAGCAATAATTTTTGTGTGATTCGAGAAATTCGTTTTATTTTTCATTTGGTTGTGTTCTTGCCAGTTCAGCCTTCTGCTGTATCTGAGTGCCAATCAGAACGAATCATTATGTTTTTTCTTTATTTTGGGTTCTTGCCAGTTCAGCCTTCTGCTGTTTCTGAGTGCCATTTAGAACCACCGAAACATTTCACCTGCTAACATTTCATAGTTTTCTATTATAAAGTATCGACTCACCGTTTACCGACCGAATTCCGATTTCAGTGACCCTGTGCAGTTCAAACGCAAAGTTCGTATACCGTTTACGAACGTTGCAGTCCGAAATCCCCGATCATTGTTACCAACCCCGTTTTCATAACGTTAATACTTTATATTGTTGATATCATATTGTTCCGTTGTTAAATCTTTCGTTTATTGAATTGAATAAACTCGTATTTCTGAACATCGTTTGTCGTTATTTTCTCCAACCTATTTTCAGGAAACAAGTCAGTAAAATAAAAGTGTGTCGAGAGGTAGAAACGGAATACCTCCCAAGTGTGTACAAAAGTGTCTCAAGAAAGTAGAAATGAATTACTTTCCGGAACTTCCATTTAGCAAACGGTATTCAGATGCAAATTGGTGTAATTAAAGCCTACATCAATTAGTACTCTGCCGTTTTACCAAGTAAAAACTGGCGCCCGAGGCATTGATTTACAAAACGATTTGTAATTTACAAAAAGATTTGTAAATCTATTCGTAAGCGTCACTTGTGCGGGTTTGAACCCAGGAAAACCCGTCACAATATTTCACAGAGATTGCTGGGAATATACGTTATGAGTGCTGTGCCAAGATGTATTGGATAAGCTGTAGTATAAAATATCAATGAGATGAGTATTTCAAAAAGTTAGCAGTCACACTTTGATCAACGCGAAAGGTCAGTACCGGTTATGACTATCTACCTAATGTTTTGAAGGGCATCAAATTATATCGTATAGGTGCAAATTGAGGACCCTTCACAGGAAAAACTGTTTTGGATGTTAAAGTGAAAGAAATGATTTTTAAATTCTGGTATGAGCCCACTTACAGACCGATTTATGGCTATTGCTTCATTATCAGTGTAAGTCCCAACCAACAATTCGATAGTCGTTGGTTTTCCCCAATTGAAAATATTTCTAGCAAATTCGAAAACGGTTCAGACGATCACCTACGCCGTCATCGCGTCATCTGCCCCTGAGACAATTAATAAATCATAATCCAAGTGGAGGTTCGCCCTCGTAGAAAGTTAACTGAAAAGCTTCACGATTGAAATAGTCGGAGGGTGCACCTGTCGACTGGCGATAACTGAATCGACTTGGAATGAATTCAATTATGTAGCGGAGATTCGAAGAAAAACAGTGTTTGGTAGGTTACAAGCTGAAAATCTACTGGGGACAAATTCTTCCATCAAAAGGTTTCTTTCATATAATATATATATATATATATATATATATATATATATATATATATATATATATATATATATATATATAAATCGTCAACCATCTGAATGTATCTAATTGAGAGTTGTCGAAATAGAACATATCAGTTTCAAGAGAGAACATATACAAAGAACAAATTATATGTAATTTGGATTTTTCCACTCCAGAACCAGTTCACTTGCGAAGAGAATGTAAACAACATGCCATTCAATCATCTAACAATAATTCAGAAAAATTTTACTAGGAAAAATAACCCTTCTCTGAACGACTGCCCTGCGGTATCAGATCATGTAAAAGGAGTTATTTATGTGAGAAATGAAAATAAACATAATTTCACTACTGCAAAGGTCAACGATTTCCAGATTTATAATGTTTTTTATGTAAATTGTTCTTGATTTTATCATAGCGGACGTTTCCTCACGATAAAAATATAGCCATAACCCAGTTTAACAACCTACATCAGTTCTGATGGTGAATTTTTATGAATTCGTTTGCAATTTTCATGAATCTCCAGCCTGACCGTTTTCATAGAAGATTTCGTAAGATATTCAAACAAGATGATTCAGTTATCATTTTCATTAATTGGGGGTTGGGAAAAACAATCTTATACAATGTGCAGATTAAATCTGAGTGGAATGAATAACTATGAAACTGAAATCAGTGGGAATATGAGAGAAAATAATAAATTTCAAAACAGTAGAAGAGATACAACTCTTCAATGAACTTCTTTTCATTGTCATCATCGATTTCCTAATATTATCATTTGTTCCTCTCCCGTTCATAATGATTCAATAGTGGCAAATTGTTTTTCAAGTAATGATTTACGAAGGGATTCATTCATTTATAATAGTGTCGTATAGAAGGCCTTAATGAAAAACCTTTTCGGAATCAGGTCGCGACATTGACGTACATATAAGCATTCGTTGACAATGGTTTGATGCACGTCTGAATGTTTTGGCAAATATCACACTCAGTAAATCGAATGTGTTATAAAAGAAGTGTCGTGGCTCTGATTCGGGGATTGATGAATGAACCGTTGATCGGGGAATTGGAAACAAGTCCCTTATTGATAACAAAATTGTCAGATGTAGTCAGTGAAACGATTCTGCCCAATAGGGCAAGTAAATTCAGTGGTGTTTCCCATTTTGTAAGTATAGGTTTAATATTGAATTATTGTCGTTTCGAGTGAATGTGTTATCAATAAAGTTTATATTTGTGTTTTCACCAACTGATTTCATCCTGGTTATCACAAAGACCATCTGAGCTAATTTAACCCCAAGGAAGGACCAAAAGTCCTACCTTCCTTCCCGACATGGTGGAGGCGCCTCGTTTCGATTTCGAAGATTCATTCGTCATAATGAACCTTATAGTACCCTCGTTTTTGTTTTCGTGTTTCAATGAATTTAATTTTGTGATAACCAGGTGAACAGTTAGTTTGAGTGTGCGAATGTGATGAAAAAGTTTTTCTAGTTGCTCATTTTCAGTATGATTTGTGTGGTTCTATTTTTTCGAGTAAAATGTATGTATGGTTCTTTTTCCTGGTAGTTTCCCAAATTTCAGTTTAATGATTTCTGACAATTTCAGTTTGATACAAGTTTCTTGGTAAATATACTGATTGATGATGATTTTATGTCTCGAATGATGTTATTGGTGTGAATGGCTTGCTATGATTTGTCTGATTTTTTAATATTATTGAAACTTTTGACTAGGCCTTTTTCCTTTCATGAAAATATGTGTTGGTATAATCGAACTCCAATGGATTAACAAAAACATTTTGAGAATTTTTTTATTCGATGAAATGAAAACGAAGTAAAAATATTTGTTGAGATATTGCTTTTGCATTCAGGAAGTAAATTAAATAATTATAGTATGTTCAATGAGTAAAGTGATGTTGATTGATGTTGATTGATAGCTATAACTATTAGCTATAACTATTTGTTCGTTGTTAAAAATTTTATATGAATGAATATAGTTTGACGAATCGATTAGATGAATCTGAAGTATGCCTTATTGCTCATGGATTGGTTATTATTTTGAAAAGATAACGTTATTTTATGAATCATACTTGAGAAATTACGAAACATGTCTTGAAAGCACTGCCTAGCCACCAGTGGAGATACAGCTATTTGCAACAGCTCTCTCGGAAAGGCATATAAATCGTGAGGAGCTAAAAAATAAAAGCTTTGACGGTGTGAATACGAAATGAAAGTAGTGGTTAACAACAATGATTTTATATATTTTCAGTTCTCATTTCTTCAAGAGTTTCATTTTTTTGCGAAATTTAATTGCATCTCATTTCGTTATTGGTAGAGTGAAAATTTTTGAGGAACAAGTTGATATAATGAAAAATGTTCAGTGTCACGAAAAGAGTTGAAAATACTGAAAGAAGTTTGTGTCTGAACTGTCGAGTATGGGGAGGTACTCTTGGAAGAATTGCGTGTGTTAGCGCTGAAAGATGACCTTACCCAAAGTGTTAATTGTTTTTGAGAAGAATATGGAAGATGACTGAAATATGTTGAATATTTTTCTTGATGCTTCACAGAGGTGAAGAAACAGTGTATATTATGTGTATTGATGTTCGAGTGAACATTTTAATGAGTGATACTTGTTCAGATGATATATGAAAAAGTATTTTCGAGTGAGGACACGTAATCGATCATGTTCAACGGGTTTCTCAAATATTCTTTCATATCTAATAATAGTTTCAAAAAAAAATCCGTTGGGATCAATGATTTGCGACCAGAGATCTCCCCAAAAAGTCATCCATAAATTCAAAACTGTTCTGTTGCAAATTTTAACATAAGCAATAAGGATTATTATGCATGATGAAAAAATAATCGAATTGTGTAGTTAAACTGTCGTGAAAATTTGCCCTTCGGTTATGTGTCGATCATAGTGAATTCAATATATTACTTCGAGTTGATGCGAGTATTTATATTGTTGTTGTCTCGATAAATTGATATATAGGAGTGCTTGGTTAATGTGTCACCGTTCAACATGAAAGCTTGCCTTAAAGTTTATGGGAAAAAAATTAGTTATTGTTGTTTGTGTCTCGTTGTATAGAGGGACATAGTCATTGAGGAGAGCTTGGAAGAAGTGTTACGGGTCGACATGGAAGCTTAGCCTAAAGTTTATGGAGATCATGATATGTTGAGTAAATGAGTCGAGACGTATGTGATATTATGATGAAATTTGAATAGTATTTTTTCGCAACTCGAAGTGATGAAAGGAAGTAATCGATCATTGAAATTGCAGGGCAATCATGAAATTATATTGGGTAGAAAAATAGTTGAGAGATGCATAATAATGCAGGGTTTTTCCTATGGTGTCAGCATATAAAAGGTTCAGATTCGACAAATAATAAATGTTTCAGTAATTTTCCTTCATCACTGAGTTATTTGGAACACGATTCTTTGAGAAGATCGTTTTCGAAAAGACTTATTGATTTCTGACCAAAAAAAAAGTTTAGAAAGTTGAAATGTACTTCAATTATCTTGTCAAACTCGTTATCGAACTAATTCATTTCCATTTTTGATTCAAAATAACAATCTCGGAGCAGAAAATGAATAACCGCAAATTGTCTTTCTCTTAGCGCGAATTAAGCTTTCGGGCCACGAAAATGTCTTTTTAAAAAGTCAAAAATCGAGTTTACAGCACACAACTTTATTTGTACTAGAAGAGATGTTTCTTATACAACGTCGCTAACAGAACTGAGCTAAGAACAGAGAGCGGTTACTTCTATTCGCAAAGGCCTAAGTCAGCATTGTAAGGAAAATACAAGTTAAGGGCTTTTTGAGGGTTCACATATATAACTCCTCCATCCCTAAGATGAAAATAATACGGTAGTATTGTTTTCTGAATTCAAATCTTTAGCCTTTTTACTATTATTTTGAAAATATTCGAAAATTCTATTTTTGTTTTTCTTAAACGAATTATAAATAATGAAAATAGTTATTATAACAATCAATATAACGCAAATATAAAAAGCAACATATGAAGTGTTGTTTTCTTCCAAGGCCTGGAGTCGGTGTAGTTGGGTCTTCTCAGCGAGCTTTTGGAGTTTGGTGAGCTCGTCTAGGTTGATCCGGTTAGGAACTTTCAAGGGGAAGTCCTCGTGGTTGGATTCGATGGTCTTTACCATGGGTATCTGTAGAGGAGTTTCCCGGGTCACGGAGACGTCGTTGCTATACGTTTCACCATGTATGGTGAGGCTACATTTCTGGGGTACGTGGATTAGTTGTGGCTGGTGGATTTCTTCGTATCCGTGTTCTTTACATTTTTTCTCAATTGTAGTGCTGCTGACAGGAACCACAATGATATAAGCGTCATTGACAGGTTCCACAACATCTTGGTCTAGGTGGACTTGGAGTGAGCGGCATGGCTGGTTGCTTTTTCCGTTCAACAATTCAGGTAGACAGTCGTCTTGGGATATTTGATTTTCCAGCCGGAAAATACACGTGGTCTCGACTTCATGGCATGGTCCATCTTCGTAGTGGTGATAAGTCGAGTTCAGGATAATGTATGGTTTCAGAGGAATGATGGCATTATCGGATATCGGGATAGGGAATAAATGATAATAATCGTAAAGATTCTCTCGAAGTATCGGAAAATGGATAGTGAATAAAATTATATCATTTTTATATCTCACTTCAATCTTTAGAAGTTTGTAATAAGATTGAATATTATCGAAATGTGGTAGACTTTCTTTGTACATATTAAACATTATTTCAATTAGTTCTTTGAGTTCAGATATTGGTAATATTATGCTATGTATAATATTCAGTTCGCCAAAGAGTATCGATTCTTCGATATTGTTCAAGATTGAAAGCATATTCTGACAGTCGATTATCATTGTATCGAGAGAGTTTTGAAGGCGTAAGAATAGCGTGTATTCATTTACACTGTGGATAATTGTTTCTATCTGTTTTTCGATTATTTGTTGATTTCTAACAATTTGCTTCAAATCATTTGTTGTTTCGTTCATGAATCTTTTTGTGATAGTAAAATAATTCTCAAAATCATGGTGTAAGATTTTTTGATTATTTGTTATTGTAGAAATGGCTTTTTCGTATTTTTCTTCATCTTCATCGTCTAAAGTACCAAACAGCCATTTGTTTGCTCTACCTACGAAGTTTATTAAACCTCTTTTGGAACGAATGAATTTCTGAGGTTTTATGTTCATTAATTTCACAGAAATTTGCTCGAGAAGTTGTATCAAGTGGCTATGCATATGATGTAGTTGGGGATAAAAATCACCCTTGATCGAAACAAGGTTGGCTATGTATTTAGAGTTATTGGTTATGCTATTGATTGGGTCATTGAATTGTTTCAGGTCGATAGGTTTCAGGAATGTATGTTTTTGGGTAGTAATTCTTGCTTTTCCGAGAGAGAAAGGAAGGATAGGGTTCCTTATTTGAGACATGGTTATTTGTTGTCCGTCAGTGGTTAGTATCCCGAGAAGTAGTAGGTACAGGATTGCCATCTGTAAAAATTTGTTTCTGAGAACGTTTTCGTTGAGGTTTTATTCTACTTTTATGGTATTTGGATTTTTTCGTTTGGATTTTATTACCACAGTCTTTGGTTGGTTGAATTTCTTTATACAGGGGTGAAAGTTTATTTCTGGGCGATTCTTTGAGGAATAACTTGTCATCGATTCTAATTTCTGGTGGTTCGTGTCTTTCGGAGTTGACTCCGTCTAGATTTTTCGATTTCTCGTTGTTTTCTTTGATAATTTCGTTTATTATTTTCTGATTTCTTACATGCTTTTCAATATAATCAGAGGTAATTTTCGAAAATGTTGTATCGAATGGGCTTTGATGTTCAATGTTTCCTTTAATGATTTGAAAAGGTGTAAATTTAGTTGAGGAGTGAATGGTATTGTTGTATCCTAATATAGCGTACAGCATTTGAGTTGTTATAGACCTATCTGGGTGTTCGAGTTTCAAGGTTCTCAATTCTTCAATAAGCGTAGAATGTAGGCGTTCTACAGGGCTATTGCTATTGGGATTTTTGGGAGTGATATAGTGCAAAGCTATTTTGTGAAGTTTACAAAATTCTTCCATCAGACTATTTTTGAACTCTGTTCCTGAATCACAGGTTATTTTATTAGGAATTCCGTAATGAGAGATGAATTTCAAGAGACCGTCTAATATGTTAGGCGCGTTCAAGTGAATGGGATAAGCTTGGGCAAAACGCGAAAAGCTATCCACGATGGTCAGAAATTTGGTTCTGTCTGCCGAAAATGCATCGATATAAATATGCTCGAAGGGGTATTCTCCTATAGGTGTAGGGTTGAATTTTATTACGTGAGGGTGGCGTTCATATTTTGTTTTTTGGCAGGTAGTACAAGTATTGATATAGTTTGTAACATCATTGATCAAGTTCGGCCAGTAATATGTTTTTATTAGTGCGGCCTTTGTTTCGTTTATGCCTCTATGCGCTGTTTTTGTTTCGTGATGATGTTGAATTTTTAGTTTTTGTTCGTCTTCGTCAGTTATGTCTGTTAAGAAAATATTGCTTTGGACTAACTTGAAAGCTGAATGTTTGAAGTGCTTTTGAATAAGGGGTATAACTTTATTTTTCAGTTTTTCCTCAAAATATATACCATAAACCGTTTTTGGTTTAAGATATTCCAAAAATGTTTTTACAAGATCATTTTCGAAATTTCTACTTGGTAGAACTATTTTATAGCGGATTTTATCGAACGGTTTTGTGAATCTTATATGAGCAGACATTGCGTCGTTGCTTTCTGACAGTAGTATTTGATGTTTGAATTTATTCAAGGGTTGTTCCGATATCGGGATTTCAAGAATCGGATTTTCATGAGATGAATGTTGAGTTTCATTGGAATCGTCTTGAATTTGTTGCTCTTGTCGCGCAGGGACTAAAACTTCGTCGGATAAAATATTTATACGTTGGTCCGTTTCGGGTTGTTTCTTGGACGTTTCGAGTCTTTTCATTTCTTCATTCAAGCAAGTGTCGAGGTCCTGTAGGTCTTCCTCAGTAATTTCTGGGATTTGGTCTTTGTTCGCTAAGTCGGCAAAAATTTCCGGGAAATCTTCTTCGAATCGATTTTCTGGTAAATCGGCATTAGCTACCATGGATTCGTTTTCCATCGGATGAAGTTCTACTCTGGATAGGGCGTCCGCGACAGAATTATTTTTTCCTTTTCTATATACGATCTCATAATCGTACTCTTCAAGTTTTAGGCGCCATCTGACTAATTTTGAGCTAGGGTCTTTGAGGTTGAATAGCCATTGCAGGGGTTTGTGATCTGTGATAATAACGAATCGTTTTCCGAAAAGGTACGGTCTGAAATATTTAGTGAAATATACGATCGATAATAGTTCTTTTTCTATCGTAGAGTAATTTTGTTCCGAGGGGTTTAACGTTCTGGACGCATACGCAATAGGTTTATCTTTTCCTATTACACCCTGTGATAATACGGCGCCGATTGCCACATTTGATGCATCGGTGGTTAGTATGAAGGGTTTGTCAAAGTCAGGATATTGGAGTAAAGGTTCGTTTGTCAGTACTTGTTTGCAAGTTTCGAAAGTCTCTAGGAATTCGGTGGTATGAACGATTTTTTCACCTTTTTTCAAACAACGCGTGAACGGTTTGGTTAGCCGGGCAAAATCCTTTATAAACTTTCGGTAGTATCCTAGTAAGCCAAGGAAAGATTTAATTTCTCTAGCGGTTGTTGGTATTGGAAAATTTTGAATAGCTTTGATTTTATTGGGGTTAGGTTTGATGCCATCGGGGGTGACGACATGGCCTAAAAATTCGACATTTTGTTTGAAAAATTCACATTTGTCTAATTGTATTTTTAATTTGGCTTCGCGCAGTGTTTTAAATACTTGTTTTAGGTTGGATATATGTTCTTGTAAGGAAGTTGAGAATACAATGATGTCGTCCATGTACACCAGGCAGATTTTATTTCGCAAATCTTTGAGAACATGGTCCATAACCCGTTGGAAGCTAGCCGGAGCGTTTTTCAATCCAAACGGCATCCTCAGGTATTCGTAATGGCCGTGCTCCACGTTGAAAGCAGTTTTCTCGATGGAGTTTTCTTCCATTTCGATCTGATGGAATCCTGATGCTAAATCCAGTGTCGTGAAGTAATTGCATTTTCCCAACTTGTCAAGTATGTCATCGATGTTCGGGATTGGATATCGGTCGTCAATTGTTTTCTCGTTCAACTTCCGATAGTCAACTACGATGCGCCATTTTTTTCTTCCTGATGCGTCGGTCTTCTTTGGTACAATCCATATCGGGCTGCTCCATGCAGAAGAGGACGGTCGAATAATTCCATCGTCTAGCATTTTCTGTATTTGTCTCTGGACTTCTTCTTTGTGGCAGTAGGGAAAACGATAGGATTTGGTGTGTATCGGAATTTCGTCTTTAGTCTTTATTTCGTGTTTAATTTTATTGGTAAATGATAATTTGTCGTTTTCGCTATGGAATATGTCCGCAAATTCTTTATAAAGTTTGAAAATAGCTCGTTTTTCTTCTAAATTCATGTGGTCTGTCCTGATTTTATCTGAAAGATCTTGTGGGAAACCATAACAGTGATCGTCCGGTAAAGCGCTTTCAATATTATAGAATTCAAAGTGTTCTTTCTCGATTTGAATAGCTTTAAAAGGTTCATTCATTGTGACAGAAATTGTTCTATCCGTGTTATTGAATATTTCGAACGTTGCACGGTAGTTCGAGGCATGAGTCAAAGTTTCAGGAATAAATAATCGATTAACATTTTTCCGTGTAATGATTATCTCACCTTCGCGGATATTGACGGGATATTTTCGGACTAAACTTTCGAAAGGCGGTATTTCAAAAGTGAAGGAAGTTTCGTGAGGTTGTCTATAAAAGAATGGAATTTGTATAAAATCGTTTCTCAATATCTGATTAGTAAAATCGATATTCAAATCTAAGTTTTTCAATTCTTTCAATCCTAAAATTCCATCAAAAAATTCGTGGAATTGAAATAAAATATATTCGGTCTCGTAACTACTATGAAATTCTTCGAAAGCAGGAATGATAGCTCTAAATTGAATTTCTTTTTCGCCTAAAGAAGTTTTTAACTGAGAAGGTTGTCGAAAAATCCTATCAGGATAGTATTTTTCGGCAATAGATGGCTTCAATATAGAAGTATGGCATCCAGTATCGATGAGTAATTTAATAGGGGGGTTTCGAATTTGTATGTAGGGTAGTCCGTTGACCGTGGCAGAATGAAGTTCAATCACGCTGTCTCGTTCTTCGGAGGCGGTTTGTAAAAATTTTCATTTTCAGGTTCGTAGCTATTATCGTTCGGTTCATTTGTCAAATCAGGGGTTGAAGGGTCTTGTTCTTGGGAATAGTTAGTGTTACAGTAGTCTTGATACTGTTCGGGATAATATTCTTGGGTATAGTCAAATTGTTCATAGTTTTGATAATTGTCCGGGTAGTAGTCTGGTGCAAAGTCAAATTGATCGTAGCTATGAGTGTGCATTTCTTCGTTCATAGGTGTCCATTTTTGGTGTTGCGATTGGACAGGATTGGAAAATGAATGGGACATGGGTCTACGTACTGTTGAATTTCTAGATGTAGTGGACATCGGTTCGAAAGTCCTCTGATCGGGTTTACCGGTCGGTTTGAAAACGTTTCGGGGCGGTCCAAATACTTGTCTGTTTGTCGGAAACGATTGTGTCACTGGTCTGGACTGAATGTTTATTGGTTGACTAGGAAACGGGGGTCTGAAATTGTTTTGGAGTTGACTTGGAAATTGATTTTGAGTTCGAGAAATATTTGAGGGCTGGTTTCTGAACCCTGAAGTCTGAAATTGGTTCCTAAAATTCGGGAAAGAGGTCGTCGGTCGATAATTCGGCAAGTTTTGGTTCGAAAATGGCATGTTTAGGTTCGAAAATACGTTGTGACTCTGTTCGGTTTGCCTTGGGGACTGTTTAGGAACACTAATATTTGGGCGATTTTGATTTTGAAACACCAGGTTTTGTGTGTGTCTGAAATTCTCGTCCTGCTGGACTAAATTCATAGCTGTTTCCAAAGAATCAGGATTTTGAACAATGACTTTGTCCTGTAATCTGATATTTAAATTTCTCAGAAATACTTTGAGCGATTGCGATTCGTATTGACGAATATGTATAAGTTTGGTGGCTTGTTCCATGTTAATGTCAGAATTAATTTTGGAAGCTAGTTTACTTCGTAATATTTGGATTCTCTTTGCAAAATCTAAAGGATGTTCCCCTCTGTTTGGCGTTAGAGTGAAAAGTTGTTGCTCTAGGTTGTCAAGACTTTGCCGGTCTCCGAAAGTATTTCTTAATTCTGCTTTAACTTGTAGCCATGTTGTTAGTTCGGTTCTTGCTCCGATCAACAATTGGGCTCTATCTTTCAATTTACTTAATAAAATGCTCAAAATACATTGATTGAGTGTGGCATCGTTGCCGTGATATTTATTGTAAAATCGATCGGCAGCGTTAATGAATATTTCAAGAGTATCTGAGGAGCCATCATAAGTTGGGATGGTATCCGAATAGATTTTGAAAAGAGTGTAATTAACTTCAGTCATACTTAATGAGTTCAAGATATTCGTTAGTCTTTCAACTTCGGGATCGGTCATTAAATATTGATTGAAATTATTGAATATTCTTTTTCAAAACAAAATTGTCAATGTAAGTTGGAACCACCAAATTCAAAGATTAAATGCTTTCACAAAAATATTCTTCGAAACGATAAGATATTTCTCTCCGAGAACTAAAGATAACAATGTACGATACAAGCTATTCTTTCTCTTCTCACAGTCGGATTTCAATCCGTCTAATATTTCGTGCGAACAAGTGTCGTCGCTTTATCTTGAAGCAGTGAACTTAGAGTATCAAGTTTCAGAATGCGATTATGTTAAATTGTTTTACCTATAGCGATAATCAAATATTTATTGTTGAATTCAATTCTAATAGTATTGGGGAATATTAAATCTATGTGACTTCTATAGTCAGTCCACCTATTTCGATTTCGATAAAAGAAAAATGATGGATTGATTGAATGATTCTGATAATCAATGTTCCGAAATTTCTAACAAAATCTTTACGATAAAGTTTCGAATAGAAATTTTTGGAAGGCAGAAAGGAATTCTCGACTTACCACGATGGTGAACCGGTTTTCTTTCTGGAGTCTGGAGCGACTGGGTATGCTGGTCCTCTGGATGGATGGTCGAAGCTGTTCTCTGAATAACGGATAAACAGTTGGAACTGACGAAAATCGCGATCGATATTCTTCCGTTATCCTACCGACTGCGCCAATTAAGCTTTCGGGCCACGAAAATGTCTTTTTAAAAAGTCAAAAATCGAGTTTACAGCACACAACTTTATTTGTACTAGAAGAGATGTTTCTTATACAACGTCGCTAACAGAACTGAGCTAAGAACAGAGAGCGGTTACTTCTATTCGCAAAGGCCTAAGTCAGCATTGTAAGGAAAATACAAGTTAAGGGCTTTTTGAGGGTTCACATATATAACTCGCGTAATGCGAAGGTTTTCGCTGTCTTGTTGACAAAACATAAACATTTAGGTCATTGTTCCGAATCGATATACTCACATATTCTATATTGGGTATCAGTAATCATTCACCCAACGAGTTCATCGAAATATTTTCAAGGTCTAGTTTATGACACCACCTCGTCAATATTAATTATGCTGAAGTAGGCATAACGGAGTTCAAGTCACTGTTTTGAAAATATGAGTACCTATGTAATTATTTACGTTGATTGTTTTGTTACTCGAGTTGTGATTGAACATGAAGAAATAGATAGTTATTCATTCAATGAAGATAAATTATGAACTTTTACTGCCATTAATTTTTCTTTTCATGTAAAATGACGCCTCATATTCAAGAAGATACTACCACCCGAGAACAGAGGCCAGCTTGTTGTTCAAATCCATGGACCATCCGATATGAATTCACAGAATCCGTGATGCTGTGTTAAAAGAACAAAGATAGGACGAATGATCAGCGGGCTCCATCCAATTTGGCCATTTGTGAACTTCAGTCAACGCGAGTCGCTCAATGTTCAATTAAGCGCTATATTGGTCATTGGCAAACCAGACCGCATAGTTATCCAGGATGCTGGGAAGGAACGCCAGATCAGTAATTGGTTTAGTTACAAGCCATCCAAGAATCCAAAGCAGAAGGCTGAACCAACCATGGGCATTGAATTGTCTTGCCAATGATATTGTCCAGAGTTTGAAGCTGAAAGAGATCTACCGTCATGTCAATACATTCCGGTAGTATAACACAAGCCACCTATTGAGGAAACGGGCTGCAGAAGTCAAAAGCAGAAAACAAGGGAGCGCTGCATCAAGATTAGCCAATTTCGTCAGTTGTCCAGTCTCTCATTCCCATAAGAGTCTTCCCCAAACAGTAACAGAAAGTCGGAGCAGTTAGGGAGATTTGAACTTTTCCGTTTCATTCAGTAATCAGGATGAAGTGAAACTGGTCAATGGGAGAATGCAGTCGCTAGAAGGTGAATTCTTACCAGAACCAGGGTGGCCAGAAGAAAGGACGAGGAAATGAAAAGTGTAAAATGAGCAGTATTTTGCTCAGATAGAAAATAGGGCAACTGGGATAAATTTTAGGAGTGTGTCTAGATTTCTAGCCATTTGCTTTTTGTTGGTATTTGTAAAACTATCTATTCTTCATAGTTCGAATGATGGATTCCATCTTTAATGATGGGGGCCATCATTCAAAACCGGGGGGCATATGTCGTATAGAAGGCCTTAATAAAAAACCTTTTCGGAATCAGGTCGCGACATTGACGTACATACAAGCATTCGTTGACAATGGTTTGGTGCACGTCTGAATGTTTTGGCAAATATCACACTCAGTAAATGGAATGTGTTATAAAAGAAGTGTCGTGGCTCTGATTCGGGGATTGATAAATGAACCGTTGATCGGGGAATTGGAAACAAGTCCCTTATTGATAACAAAATTGTCAGATGTAGTCAGTGAAACGATTCTGCCCAATAGGGCAAGTAAATTCAGTGGTGTTTCCCATTTTGTAAGTATAGGTTTAATATTGAATTATTGTCGTTTCGAGTGAATGTGTTATCAATAAAGTTTATATTTGTGTTTTCACCAACTGATTTCATCCTGGTTATCACAAAGACCATCTGAGCTAATTTAACCCCAAGGAAGGACCAAAAGTCCTACCTTCCTTCCCGACAATAGGTTATGTTCACAGTTTAAATCAATGTAGTTAATGACATTCTCTGAACTCTGAATGAAATCCCATCATTTGAATGATATATTGACTCACACACAGATAGATTAGAATTCAAAGTTTCATTAAAAATCATGGGAAACTGACTTTGCTGAACAAAAGTTATTTTATATTCATTCGTGGTTAGTACTAGAAGTGGTGACAATTATGAAACGAAAGAGAAAGCAGTTGCCAACACTTTCCGGAAAATTGTCTACAGAATTTTTGTATCTACCTACTCATTCTTCAGATTTTCCGTTTATATAGTTGTTTCATTCACTAATGTACAGCAACTCGTTTGAATAGAAAAAACTGTTATATCTTCGACGATGAAATGCAAAATTGGAAATTATTCACGAAAAATGTTGAAAGACAGATGTTATGTTGATTTTTCAGTTTTTATAATAACTAGGTACTCAATAGAATCATTGGGATGAAAATTCAATACTTTCATAATCATTCATTATATTATATAAATAATTTTCTGTGTATAATCACAGACGAGATAAATAGTGCACAAACCTTGGCGAAAGTTCCATTGTTTGACGAAGTCACCAACTATTGACGATATTTTCCCAGATGAAACGAATGGAGTTCGATAAATGACTGATGGTACACAGCCTATCACGCTGACCAGATAAATCTGGGTCTCAGTTGAAATTATAGGAGCATTTGTGTGCTGAACTGCAATGAATTTTTTCTACGACTATTTCTAAACTGTTGTTGATAGAACAGTTAGGTACACTGTATGTCTTCAATTCAATATCCTCACCTGATAACACAATGACTCCATTGCTTTACAGTTGTAGTGATTATTACACAAAAATCAGGTCTTTTATGGGATGTCGAATTTCGAGCGATGACAGCTCTATTTACTCATTGAATTGTAACTGAATCGAAATTTTGAATGACATCAAATTTGAAGTTCATGTTACGTGTCAAATGAATCATTCCGCCATTATCTGTTATATCCGTAGAAAAAGATCAATGTATAGCTCGAATGTAATGCTAATTTCCCTATGGCTCATGCTGAAAATACTATCAGTCCTTGCTTGTTGAAAAATATACTATATGTTTGTTACGTCGCTATTTATTATCATTATTATTTTTGTGTGTTTGATTTATTCCTTTCAGTTCTCTGTTTGGATGCATAAGATGCGGATGAGGCAATATGACTGAGCCATTTAGAGAAATCTTGAATGTCGACGTCTGCTTTTTTTTCAGCTACTTGCTCTTCCCAACGGAGTCTCAAAGATTCTGGTAGTTTTTCCATGAGTTCTCTCAAAACTTGAGGATTTTTGAGGTGACAGTCTTGGTTGAGGGAAAGAATTGTCGATTCAAAACATCGCACATGGTTCGATAGATATATCAGACTAGTCCAGTTTTGATCGCAGGACAGACAAATTTCGTACTCTTGACAGAAGAACTTCAATGATGAGATCAGGTCTCCCAAAGTGCATCTGAAGGGTTTCAATTACCAGATCAACGTTTTCGGGAATGGACATCATTCCTGCTACAACATATTTAGCTTCTCCTCTAAGACATTTCTGAAGTTTGATAATTTTTTCTTCCTGTGTATAATCACGACGTGACGAAATTCTCTTAAATTGCGGATAGAATGTAAGCCATTCTTCTGGACGTCCATCAAAAATGGGAAAATCTCGTTAATAGTTTGTCTAGCTACCAATTTGTTTGTGAGAGCTGACTGAGGTGAATTTGTGTGATTTTGCAAAAGTTTGTTAAGGGTTTCACATAAAACGTTCAAATTTCAATTGAAAATCCGACAAATCAAAAGGTTTTACGACCCCAAAATCTACAAAGTTCTACCGTATTCCTTCACAGTTCTCGGAATCTCAACACCCTGATAAATTTCCATAAAAGCTGATATATACATTCAAGGGTAGCTCTCTCTGATTTCAAATACTCATTCATCTATCGTCATCCAATTTTCCTCTGTCTTCAATTAATAGCTTCTCCACGTCGATAAATTCTCCTTTTGAATCCGACCATCTAATGAAAAACTAATTGTTCCAACAAATCCGGCCCTTTAGGCTCCAACAGCGTCGAAACCTATGCATCCAGTCTTCACTAAGTGGATTTTTATAGCAGCACGCATCAATCTCTGTCGACATCAACTTTCCAATTAGATTAGACTACATTACTCTTCGTATTTTTCTTGGACGCGAGATGTGATTCATGAAAAAAATCTCATTTGAATAGCGAATACATTCTGACTGGAGGAAAGATCCGATGTTTTTTTTGAAAGGATATTGCGACGCTTGAACATGGGACTCTTGAACCGGATATGGCTTCAGAAGACTTCAGTTTTTTGCTGGGAAAGGAGCCCTCGTTCAAAAGGGTTTTGGAAAAAGTTATTATTGAAAGGGGTATTTGAAACAATGTATACCAATTTTTAAATTCGATGTCTAGTGGATGAGGGATATGAACTGATATTCAATTCGAAACTACAGGATTATAGGCGAATGCAGCAATATCCTTACCCTTTTCCAAATTTCGGGTAGGTAATACTGAAATAGTTATCAACGATGCAGGGCCGATATCGAACACATGATAGACAAGGAAGAGTTTTGTTGCCGAAGCTATCAAGAACTTGATATTCTTATGAATGCGGTTGTGAATACGTTTGTGGGTGATTCATTGCAACTACCTGAAAATAATTATTCATTATTCAGGAACAGAAGACATTTTGAATTGAGCATGAAACAAGCACAAAAACATATAGATAAAAATTGAAGTGGATTTGGAACATGTAACTGTTTTCCGACCAAAAGTTCATCTCACTAGGGATTGAGAGTTCATTGGTGCTTATGCGGAGAAGAAGTTATTCTCGTAAAGCTCCAATGACATTCAGGTGGTTTTGAGTGCGAAGTACATACTTCTTTTTGAAGGGCGGAAATCTGTCAAAAATCTTGTGAACTCCCTATTTTTCTATGAATGGAAAAATTTTACTTGGAATCGATTCATCAATCGATCAATATATTCCTCACTAAGAATATTGAGCGAAAAAACTATATCATAATATGTGAGTTCTCCTCTCCATTCTTTTCACCAAGTGTTGTATTTCCACCAAAGATATGAATCTTTATTTCGAAGGCTGGATATAATGTTAGAATTTCTTGGTTTGATTGAACTGACCCCATTATTGAATACCATATCTTTTCTTGAACTGGTCGATAAAAGGGATTTCTGTTCAGTTCTTATTGTGTCTACTGATTTATATGATTTTGTTGGATATTCGGGGTCAACAGACGCAACAAGGACGTGACTCAATACTTTTTGGTATGCAAAAGTATACTTTTCACCATGTAAACCTGTTTATCTACACCCGTACTCTAATAATACACTTATATGCCCACAACCCGTTTTATAATGAAATCCATTACGATACAGATTTTTCATTACGATACATATTTTCAACCAATAGAAACCCATAATTTTTCAATCAAGCATGATGTGCATCCTCTGCATTTGACGTTTTTTGTCAAGTCAAAATCGGTATAGGTATTGAACTTTTGAAGAATATAGCCAAACTTCGATAATCATAACGAAATGTCTGATACCAGCGATATGGGAGAATGACCTTCGACACCTTTACCGACAGAAATACAGTTAGAATGATTAAATTACCTTTTTTTCATCATAAATTTTGAGCTCCCCGTAGCCGAGCTGTCTGTGGCGCTGAGATTGAACATTCTAGTTGGAGGAGACATTGGTTCGATTCCGGCCTCGAGTAATCGTTTTCTTCTTTAATTTTTGATCTTCTTTTCATATCTCATCGTTTTATTTCTCGAAGTAATACTATTAATTACAATTCTGTAGAATTTTCCAAAGTAATTCGTTCAATTACTATTATTGTCTGCAATACAAATATAAATGTAATATTTGTAGTTCTTCACTATTTATCGGGTGTAGATAAAATAGCGTATGCAACTCTCATGTGATGGTTATAATACACTCGCATAAACCATACGAAACTCACCTTAGGCTCGTTTCGTATCCCGGTTTATGCTCATGTATTAATAACCATCATTACACGATCGTTGCATAATATACTATTCTGTGATTTGTATTTTTTGCCGTTATCTGGTCCAATCCACTCGAGCAATTGGTATTGTTATCAAATTTTCAACAGATAGGTACGATGAAATAGTTTTTATCGATTCATGTTAACAGTTTATGGGAAAAACATATTATTCGATCGATGAAAAAATATGTAACACAGAATAGTGGGAAAAGAATAATACAGCTCAAAGGTTTGAAGTTAGTTGAAATCCCAGAATAGGAATAATTTATTGTATTTGTCTTGCAAATCGAGGATCACGGACAAGGCAACTTGTCCAGAAACAACGGGTCCCTATACCAAAATAGTTGATACATAAACAGCACTAAAACAGCGCTGTAGTGCTTCGTTGAACTTTCTCGACACCTTTTATCCGTGTTAAATTTTTTCAGTACTTCAATGTGGAATTGATTACTATATAGTTTTTTTGGGGGGGATAATGGAGTGTTGAACAGCGTTTTCGGCGATTTTTCTTGCGGACTAAAGTAATATATATATGACATTGAAGAGTTTTGAGACTGATCAATTAACTTCTTACTGAGAAGACATGCACTAGACTTGTGATTTCTCAGGCATAATCCCAACTAGGTTAGCGGGACACGCGTCGAGTGCGAATGTTTTCAGTTTGGTGTTAGGGTAAGTGATCTTGTCAGGTGAGATTATTCTCTGATCGATTTCATATATTAGCTGTTGCTGTAAACGAGAGAAGAGAAGGTCAAGATTGGCTCCACCGCACTTGGACCTCATTAGATCTATTATTGTTATTCCTTTTGGTTTAATGGACAAAAGGATTCAAGTTAAAGAACGAATGCCTAATGAACATGATTTCATATTCTTCCATAATCTTTCAGATCCACGATTTGGCTTCATTTGATGAAAGCACATATTCTATTATCAAAAGTTTCGTTAAAAGCTTCGCCTAGTGAAACTTATTCAATATCAAATTTCATCGATATATTCCTAGTGAAATATCCGTCTGGTTATCCATTGAGTTACTACCTGAAAAAATTCAGTCAAAAAAACAGCAAGTGCTTTATGTGAATCCACTTATAAATTTAAGATGCAGAAAAACTCAAAGTCGTCTCCACAATTTAATATCCGAAAGATGTCAGTACGATGATTCAGTACATGTTTCGAACCTACATAGGTTCATCATCAGCTGAATTTACATTAAATTATGGAGAAGAAAAAATAGCAAAATCACATGGTGAAGTTCAGGACATAAAAAATTATTGTAATGACAATTAGGATTGAATTGATATTAGGGGGAAATTTAAGACATCCCTAACACCATAAAAAACATTAAAGATTGGGGGGGCTTAGAGCCCTTATGCTCAATATGCAATATTTGGAAAATCCACATTAAAAGAAACTTAGAAAATCTCTACCTATCTCTATCTCAATTCAATCCTAATTGTCATTACAATAATTTTTTATGTCCTGAACTTCACCATGTGATTCTGCTATTTTTTCTTCTCCATAATTTAATGTAAATTCAGCTGATGATGAACCTATGTAGGTTCGAAACATGTACTGAATCATCGTACTGACATCTTTCGGATATTAAATTGTGGAGACGACTTTGAGTTTTTCTGCATCTTAAATCTACTACACTCCACTTTGAGATACAATGGACTTCTACCACAGGTGAATCCACTTAGTTTTGTCATATCATACATGTGGGAATTTCGAATGATTAATTATCCGTCTGTAACAATACAAAACCCATTTTGAATTTGAAGTGAAATCGTGTGATGGAACTTCGCCGCCCTCGAAGATTTTTTTATCCATTATGATTATGAATTGTCACTGTACAGAAGGAAGCGGTGAAATTTTCTTTGTCGAATATTCTCAGTTCCTAAGAGAACTCTGAAAAGTTAATTTCAGAGCTTAGGCGAGCATGGTATATCTGGGACCCACACTTAATAAATACGAATCCGATCCACATCGGCTTGGAGGCTAGGCAGCTCAAACCGACTTTTGAAAAATTCAAATACTCCTAGGATCCAAACCTAGGTCGACTAGCCAAGGACGCGGTCTTTTGTAACTTGGCAACTTCAAGCTCGTTCACAATGCTATGTAATCAACACGATGATATACCTTTTATATCAGGCGTTTATCCATAGCGAAGTTCCGGGACTGAAATACCAAGAAATGATATATGATGGAAAGGCATCTGGAAAATTCAAATTCCACCGATTCTGAAACGAAGTTGGAGTATTTGAACATATTTGGAAGAGTATTATGAATTGTCAGGTATCATTCTTGAAATTATTTTTGAATATTTGTGCACACATTTTCTCTTCTCTTTTTCTGATTACTATATCATGGATATAACATGCTCTCTGTGAGTGATTAATGTCTCTATGATATCCCATTTTAGACTCCTCCTACTACTCCAAGGATCATCAGAATACAATAAAATTTCATCGCACCTTCGACATATTCTATTTATTAATTTCATTACATTCAGATTTGGAAGAGATTGAATTGTTGGGAAAGCTTGCTGATGGCCTGATTCACCGTGATCTTCCAGATCTATTGGGATTCTGTTTGGCAGCTCTTTGTCCAGTTCAATATTGCTCATATGTTTCTTGAGCTTGATATATCACTACTCTCATAATAGAGGTTCTTTCGTGAATTTTGGCCATAGTTTCTCTGTGAACTTTTCTGCTCACCTCATTTCTAGGAACGTGTTTCACCAATCTTCCGATTCTGATCGTTTGCTTGAACTGATAACAGTATATTACATAACGAGGAGGACAGGAAGCCTATTACGCAGGAGGCGTAGCCCACTGCGGCAATTCGCAAGTGTACGTAACGGGCCTTATCCTCAAGTTGCGTAATGTACTTTTTCAATTCCCATCATGCTTTTGCGGTGATTTCTGCTGGTGTAGCAAAAATGCCTTTGTTATCCCTCATTTCCAATGATCAACGAGACACTGGATGACAGAAAGTAGGTGAGTAAAAAAATTCATGGATAAATAGTACCAATCCACAAACTGTGAAACAATACATTCCTGAAAATATAATTTTTCATTCAATTTTTCGAAGAATTTGAAACAAAAATTGTCAGAATTCGGATTTTGGCAGTTGGGTGTATAATTATAAGATCAAATTTATCTGTTCAACTGTGACATATCCCATAGTTTAAATAGAACAATTCAGGAAGCGGCCGCCATTAATTTAAAATAAACGATTTTATTCTGAATGAACGTAACAGCTGTCGAATACGTTATGAACAGTTTTAAATAATGGGAGTAGAAATATGACTTTCAACATTCTTTTGCCAACCCGAAGGAGCGTTCTTGACCAATGATGGCCTTGGATGCTTCCTCAGAGTGTCGAGCATTCCCCTTGTGTCTGCCATGTCCGGCCAAGGAAACCTTATTTTGGGTACTAAGCTCATTGATCGCACTCAGACAGCTTTCTACCAGTTGTGAGAATACTTAGTATGAGATGAACTCCTTTCGCGCCTCTCGCCTGATTAGTTCTTCTATGCAGCGTTCAATAGCAGCTACTGCCTGGAACACTGTAGCATTCTCTTCAAGGCTGAGTGCGGTTCTTTTCGTTGCTCCGTATATTGCAGCTCCCACTTACCCTTGGGTCTTTGAGCCAACTGGTTATCGACTTTCTCCGCTCCCAACCGCGGACCATTTTGACAGTTCTCTCTACTTGGTTTGACCCTTTTGAAATATTGTTCGGAGCTGTACTGCGGGCCATGCCATGTGGGCATGCTTACTATCGGATCTGCCTTCAGTTTGTTATACAGTTTCGAGTATTTTATCCCGTGTGACTGGCTGATTTAGTTCTGCTCTTGCATCAGACTTCGTGTCACCAGTTCAGCTCATCTTTTTGTATAGATATGCATTGGTGGAAGTTCAAGCAAGACCTCAAGTGCTGCTGTTAGGGTCGTTCTTACAGTTTCCGTGAAACTCGGGCACGCTAACCTCTGGATGCCACCTAGTAGCCTAGCCGTACCCGATTGCTATGTTTCAGTCCACATGAACCTACGATCAAAAGTCACCCCCTAAGTATTATACTTCCGTGGCGAATGCAATTTCCACACTGGTTTCTTGGGCATTCACTGAAAGATTCTCGTACTCGCACCACCTGCGAATACGTTCAGAGCCCTTTGCATGCACTTTGATATGGCGCCTTCAAAATCTCCTTTAATGACTCTCACGACTATCACCACTCCGAACCGAGATTTTTTAAAAATTGTTTAGGAACATCATTTCTGAAAGCTAGAGCATCACTAGAGAAGTCAAATTGATTGACTGCCACTTCAAGCAGATGGGATACATGCAATCAGTACAAAATATGCATAAACCATCAAAAATGAGCTGAAATCTATGAACTCATCGTAAATCTTCGTTTCAGACTCTGTCCCAGAATATTGGAACATTTCATCAATGTTATGAATTGCTCGACATCAACCATTTTCTTGTAGCAGCTTTCGAATGGTATGATGTGAATTACTTCCTTCCAGGTGATGAGTTATATATTTTCACTAATTCTTCTCAACTTGCACCCCTAATGGACGGAAATTCGTCTCTCCCGATGAGTGATATCAATCAGATACTTTGGAAAGCTGTTACCAGTTTCTCACTGTACAATAGCGACTTCAGATGTGTTAGAGAACTATAAAACGACAATTACATAGCGAAACACGTGAACGGTTTTACCGTCTCGTAAAAATCATAGAATAAAGTGTTTTCAATTATATTTTGTTACAATCCAATCTATTTCTTTAAACTATTATTCGCTGAAATTAGTTTTTTCCATTAGGTTACATTTTTGGTAATGTCGTCACTCATCACTGAATAGCTTTTATTCACGGTATATCGAATTGATATCGAAACCTAGGAATATTCATTAGTTTTCAAAGAGGTGAATAGGCAACCAGTAATGCCAGATGTTGATCAATACTTTGCCTCCATATCATTTTGTACTTCTGGTGTTCACATTTTCGAATATATCTATCATCTTATGAGCCGTTCCCCAGGTATGCTCCCACATGATATGCGAAAATCGTTCGACTGTACCAGAATAATATATTTTTCCCACACACCTGTGTTACAACTATTCATGTTCAATTCTGCAGATTGTCTTTTTAAATGTTCAAGGCCATTGATGATCAATCTTCGGTTACTATTATACTTCGGTTGGTCCCATCCGAATTGATCACCTTGTAGTAGTACCTCTACGACTGAAATGATAAGTTCGAAAGTGTAAATTGATTACAGATAAGTGAATTCAAGAAACTATGGGAAAAAATCGCGAAATAGACCAACACTCGGTGAAAACAACTTAGAGAACAATGCGAAAACTCGAGAAAAAACTCCGTTCCTACTCGTCCAGTAAGTATGTATTTTTGTCATGTTTTAGAAAAACCAACAAAATGAGTGGACATATAATTGGAAATAAATGAGACTGACAATGATTTCTGATCATTGATCATCGGCAGGGCAATCTACCGTGTAGATCAACATACGGCTGCACTTTATTCACCTTGCAGACAGTTCGAAGAGATTTTGACAATGTAAATTTCCAGCGAGTTGCACAGCGACTTTCTATGTTGGGCAACTAAAAGATAAAACAAGACCTGAATCTTATAGAATATTACCTGCAACAACGAGAAAGCCAAAGGATTCAGGGAACAGGCGAGACCAAACTTCATATTGATGTTCTGGAATGCCTCAAAACCTCCAGACAATTCTCTTCAAACTGTCACATTTCATTGCATATAGACAACAACACCGTCATCGCGCACATCAACCAGATGCGTGGAATGAAGTACACAAACCTAAACGAAATAGCTGGAGATATGTGGAAATGGTGTGAAGAACAAAAGATAATGGTATTCAGGAACTTAAGTGGAGTATATTAAAAAAAACAATTCATCAACTAGTGATATTCGCCTCATATATAAATTCAAAATTTGAGTTTATAGCAGATCAAAGTTCAAGATGTGTCGTCACCTTCGGAATGCAATATTGAGACTACTTCTCCAAGAGCGGGCCAAAACATTTGGATAACCTGAATTTGATCTATTCACTAACTATTCTAACACATAATCACTTTTAACTTGACACCCAGACCCCGTAAGTCTTGCAACTGACGCATCTCATTAACTTGGTCTGACACGAAAGTTTTGGTATTTCCAATTATCACCATTTTCACTCTTTTCCCTAGAATATTGAAAATGATTGAAGGGGACAAAGTAACATATTTGGTATTTCTCTTATCCACAAATTGTTATCAATTTTGAATTCCAATATATTGTATTTTGAGCCCAATAAATTTTTTTAACAGCTTCGTTTTGGCACCTACATTCACTGTGGTGTCATCATACCCTCGGTGAAACAATTTCGTCTAGCAACCATTCCTCAGGAGAAATCCTGAGGGGTGACCTTCAGCGATTCTGATTGATCACTGATTCCAAATTCAATGAAACCATACAATTTATTCTCGTCTTATTGGTGAATATTAGTAAAGGGGATGTGGATAAGGCAGATCGACCATCGGTGAAGCCAGGTAAAAATTATAGTACTATAAAATACATATATCAGCTCAAAACCTGATATCTGATGCAGGTAACTATGATAAAATAGAAAGGTTTGAGAGTGGTATTTTCAAAATTCGATCCAGTTTTTTCCCGGTTTGAGAAAATCTACGACCCTTACCAAGTGTTGAACAAATTAGAAAATTTTTGCTAATTGGAAATCCTCATCTTGAAAAATATATCACAAACTTATGGTTATGCTTGCTGCAGGCTCTGACTATAGGGTACATATCTCATTCAAATCAGAATGAGTAGCATTTTTATCACCAATGAATCAGTAAAAGGAACACAAAAATAATCGTTAACCGGTTGACGAATGTCGACCTTCAGAGGTCGAATCTTCCGCAGAAAATGTATTGACGAGGCCTTGCCTTTTGGCGTGTGAGTCTCAGCACGGTGGACCGATGGGGAGTGAAACCGGTTCTTCTGCTTGAGGGGCGGACGTGCTTGCCTCTTCACTGCCGAGAATCAAATCATCGACAGAAGAGAGCAACAACAACAAAAATGAATTGTGTATGATATTCAAATAAACAGTTCATTTAGACTGCTTCAATAGTATAAGATCAGTCTGAATAAAATTTTGATCGCCTTTTAATAATTCTTAGGACATCTACAAGGTGATCTATTCGGATGTGATCAACGTCGTATAATTTGGGTTGAACTTCCTTCAGGTGAGTCGTTTCATCTTCAATAGTTGGGATGTGTGGCCTGTGATATTACTCATTATTCTCAATTGTATAATGCATGAAATCCCTTGAGTATTTGTTTGTTTGAAGCCTTTTTTTTTATTCATACTCACCTTGCGATTTCATTACATAAATAAATAGTAATTACATTATCCGAAATAATTAATCCTCACATAATACTTAAAATTCACAAAATTAACAATATTCAACGTTCTCTATATAGAAAGAGATTGAATGACCCTTCAATTCATTCCTAAGAGTTGTAGATACTGTTATCTAGAAGTAAGAATATACATGTTTTTTGAAGTAGAGCAGTCTCATTTATTCATCATGAGTTTTTTCTGATGTATTCAGATTGCTTTGAGATTCCGTTGAACTTGCTCCTAGCCAAGCTACCAAGTTTGAGTGTGTTGGGATCATTATAAAAATACGCAAAATTTTACTGGCTGACTTTACCATGTTCTCAATTTTTTTGACAAATGAGAATGTGCTTTTATAGTTAATACCCAAATTTTTCAATTCAGTGCAGCGTTCCATTAAAGATACACGGTTGCATATATAGGCGTAAATTTAAATACAATTCATTTTTGTAACTCCTATCAATGTCCTTCTGTAACATAACACAATCTCTACCCGTTTCTATCTTTTTTAATATTTTGAGGTCATCTGCGAATATAAGGCCTTCTGAAGATATATTAGTACTACAGACGAATCAATAATAAAAAGAAGCGGCGCAAGGCTGGAATCTTTAGGTACTCCAGAATTTGCTTCGAATTTTCCCGATGTGTTTCAGTTGTGTTCAGTCATTATATATCTGTTTTCTGAGCAACTATCTAATTAATAAATCAGGTTATATGATAATCCAAAATTAATCAATTTCTTCAGTAATATTTCTACTGATCTACTTAATCGAATGATAGAGTTCCATTATATAACATCAAGCCATTTCATCATCAAGCCATTTCATTGACACAAACAAATGATTACCTACTAAATAGAAACAGAGTGGTGTTAGATATTTTTTTTGACACAAATCCATGTTGAGGTACTTTATAATTTTCCACATGTTCATACAATTTTCAATGAAATATCTGTTCTAGAAGTTTGGCGAGGGCACACATAATTGATATAGGCCGATAGGTACGATATTCATTTTATCACCGGACCTAAATATGGAACTTACCAATACTGTTTTCCAGACTGATGGGAATATAGTACATTTCAAAACAAGGTTATGAATATGTATTAGAGGCTGCCGCTACCACCACTCACCAAAGGCCTTTGATACATATGGTGGTATTCCATCAGTCCCCTTTGACTTTTTGGGTATCAGATTTTTTATTGCAACATCAAATCCCAACTAATAAACTGAACTCAGTATATTAGATATTATATTACATTATCAGTTAGGTTTTATAATCCGACAAAGAACTCATTTAAAAAATACAGAATCGCACAAACATCTCTTCTCCACTATAAAAACAAATTTTTCAAGGGATGAAATTAGGTACTGGAGAATAGGCAACTAATATATATCCCAATTTTTTTTTGAAAATAATGAACTATGAAATCAATTCTCCACGAGTATTAGCTATGATTAAATTTAATGTTCTACCTCGTAGAACTCGCGCTGCTGCTATCTTTAGTATCCCATTGATATTAACCACCCACTAGATACTCTCTTGTAACCATGTTTCTACCAGCCTTAACTTCAATGCATTCATCGCTTTAGATTGGACACTCGCTGATTTATTTGCGTAATATCATTCATGTCGATATATCATAGATATAAGCATGTGATAAAACTAGGTTTCCTCAGAACGTAAATGTTATTCGATAGTGCTGAAAGTAATTATTTTTTGTGAATTTCGTCCATGTAACGCGGTTAGAAAAATTGAACAGTTCGATACGGAATCCACAGACGAACATTATTTCCAGGCAGTTTTTTCGGGAACACCTATATGTAGTGACTTCAACAAGGTTTATTTTTCTATAATATGCAACACTTTCATCAAATTTGAAAATATCTTATTTTATATTCTTCCCTCTCCTCACAATGTTTTCAGAGCATTCTTCACCACTTATTTTTACTGCTTCCTGTTGAACTGAATTCATTTAGTTCGGCTTCCGAATAAATATCGTGACTTTATCACCGTTTGCTCATTTCTGCAAAAGTCAGTTCAATTCTGTTATCATCGTACATGTTTTTCGAGAAATATAAACCTGAAAAGGGTAATCTAGAATCGATTGAATTCCAGATGAAGAGACATACATCCCCCCTTATTGTCTCATGCTCTGAAAATAATATTGATGACTAGCCAAAAAAACGAATACAGTCGTTTAAATTTGCCACCCTGTAGACACGGCAGTGGATAAAACCAACTTTTATCGAAATACTTAATCCAATCGATTACCGACCACAACTCCATCCAAAGTCACAATGTTATTTCATTCGTCCAGCTGAACAAAAATAAACAACTCGGTTCTAGCATTCACTCAAATAAAATGAATTAGTCTTTGGCGACTACCGCTCCCAGAACACGATGATTTCGTTTTCTGTAGATCCCGCAAGGTCCGTCTGAAAGAAGTCTGCGAAATAACATGTAGCTGCTAGAAAGAAGCCCATTAAATTTCTGTACAAGCACAAAAACCGCTCTCAAAGTGGAAAAAGCATTGACATGGCTGGCACTAGAGTTCATCTGACTTGGAATTATTGATGTAGGCAGTGTTGTCGATGTTGAATTGTCAGATTACATGCGTCAACAATTTTTATCTGAATCGGGAAAGGTGGAAGCTCATCTCACTTAGGCTTAACTATTAAATTCAAATTCCTTTAACGCAATTGACATTTGTGTGGAATAATCTTCCACAAGCAGTGATGAAGTATCTCAAAACAAATTCTGTTTCTGAGAAATGATGGATAGATATTTTTCTCGACGAAATAGTTTCTAGAATGTGAGAATTGTCGAAAAAATCAGTCTCTTTGCTAAGTATATGAAGTCCTACCTGATATACTGAAAAATATTGTAATTCTTATCATAACTCGTACAGAATTACAGAACGTTGACCCATTTAGGTCAATCGAGTAAGACATTTTCTAACTTTCTGAAACAGAAAGCTTTGAATATTGTATATGAAACAAAGGATAATTTGAGCTCTTATATCAAAAACAACAAAGATAGAAGTTATAAACGATGAGTTTTGGAACCTTTGGTGTAAAAGTTGAAACTTTTCCTAGAGATCAATTACCCTAACACCAAACTGATATTTTCGCACTTGACGCGCGTTTCGCTAACAAGGTTAGCATCTTCATCGCGTCGAGTGCGAAAATATCAGTTTGGTGTTAGGGTAATTGATCTCTAGGAAAAGTTTCAAAGATAGAAGTACACTATCAGATAGATCAGGTGTTCAAAGATCATTGTGTGTTGCATGTCCATTGTTTTATGTCGGTCAAACGGGAAGAACATTTGATGCACGCGTAAAAGAACACAGAAGTAGTTTCCAAAATGGCGAGAGAAATTCTACGTATGCATCCCACCTCATTACAGAGGGACATGAGTTCAACCACGAATTTGAAATCCTTCCTTTCCAAGGAAAGGGTTTGAGACTCAATCTCTTGGGGAGTTTGGAAATTAATAAGTGTAAACATTCACAGTTCCTAATGAATGATCAGACGGAGGTGAATAATTCGCCTCTGTTGAATATGTTCTTTCCAGGAAATTGTACTAATAAGGATGTGACGTCGTCGGACCATTGATTAAACATATTAATTAGTTGTCGGACTATATTCTTATTACCGTCGAATATAATGTTGTATAGAATCGAAATTTTACAATGTTGAAATGAGTTTGAAGTTCCTGCTTGGGGAAGCTATTGTATAGCGAAACACGTGTCGCGGTTTAGTAAACCCTATTATGTCAAAATCTTACAGGCAACTGTATATTATTTGTTCAATATGGATTCTATCAAGTAACGGCCACTTCCATTCAATCCATAGAGAATTCTCAAGAACAGACACATGAAAGGCTGCCAAATATATTTTACAAAATTGCTTCATTCGTCGTCCATAGTTGTGATGGTATCGAATATCGTGGCGTATCAATCGCAACGAATGAGTAGATTTCATCAACTCTAGTCAAAAATGCAATTATTTCAGGTACTTATCGTAACTGGTAATTTATAGTGAACTTTTTGAAACATACCTGAAATCATCTCCTGAACAATTCGTTCAGGCCTCTTTCAACTAACGACACAGTAGGTTCTTTCCTGGCTCATACCAAGAAGGGCATTGGATTTTATCGTTGTTCGGGGTATGATGTGAAAGGAATTTGATTTTCAATTATGAGAAATCATCGACTTCGTGTTGATGATGTCTGTGCCAATAATTGAAAATTATTTTTCCATCAATTGTATCGACAAAAGCATATGCGGGGTTTTCTTCTGTGAAGAATCCCGCACTGGCACCGATCGGATATAATCTAATGCCCTTCGTGGCGGTTGTCAACCCAGAAACATACTGTAACGGTAGTGGAGACTGGCATAAAGGAATCGTTCAAAAGATGATATGATTCATCGCCAGTATTCAAGTATGCCAATCAACCATATCGAATGTTTTAACATAACTTAGATTCATGAAATATGATTGACATGTGAAACGTAAACGCATTGATCAAATTCAAACTGTTTGTGGGTAGTTATCACTCTCTTAGTAGAAAAATAATATTCACTTCTCATATAAGTAGGATGACAGTAAAGGCATTTGTTGGGAGCATTATGTAGTAAATTGCAATGTCTTCTCAAAATACAAAATTTATTGAGATCTACCTATCAAAAAGTATAAAAACCGTGCCAAGGTTTTTTTTCCAGAGAAAATGGTTAACCTACGGTAGCGATATATAATGAGACATTTATTTATTAGGTATGTTATATACTATGTTGTCCACGAATATTGTATAAAATATTCATAATGCATGTGTTTCTTCAAGAATTACAATATCATTACATCATCTTTACGTTAGTATAAATAATGATTTCATTATTCGCTAGTGATTGATCGCAACTCTTGAAGAAACACGTGCATTATGAATATTTTTATAGGTATTCGGATAGACTGTTATGAATTTCGATAAAGTATAACGATTTTTTTCCAATATTGCTCTTGAAATGTATGCTTTATGCAATAGTCGTGGACAAAGTATAGTGTTCTACTCGCATATAATGGCTATTATACGCTCGTTGAATAATTCTATTTGATAATATTTCTGTCCAACCACTGGTGAAGACTAAAAGCCATTGTCCCCTTATTTCGTGGAATACCCATAATACTGGCAACTCTGGATGAAGGACGAATCCTCTTCATTTAACAGTGCTGCGCGGCTTAGCAAAAACCGTTTCTCTGGAGGCGGGAGACCGCGACGCAATTAATTTGGTCTTAGGTCCATTCGGGGCTTGCCGCAACGGCCTTTTCTCCTGGCAGGACCGAACTCGATATCGGTTTTTCTTAATTGCGTCGTTTTACTGATACAGAACTCACACAAGGTTGCATTGATTACTCTTTTTGAATATGCTGTGTATCAGTTGTACTTATAGCAAGAACCCAACTACATCATAGGTGAGAATGCCGATACTTTTTTCGTTGAGGCATAAAAACGTTCATTAATTTTTTCTACATCGATGTGTAGTGGAAAAATGCAAAAATCGTTGTTTTCTATTCCAAGGGTGACATCTTCCTATCCTGACCTCAACTGTCATACCTCTCCCCCCACCCATTGGGCACTATCTCCCAAATAATTTCAATAGGGAAAGTAGTAAGTTTGACACCTCATCAAGAAGGTAATTTCCTGAGGAATTCAGCCATATCCACGTTCGCTTCCTCAGTTTTCATTTTGATGCCTTTCTGGCAAACAACTGTTCCGTATTCCAAATCATGATAATTCATTTGAAAGCTAATTTGATCTGAATTCAGTAATGATGCATTATGGAATTTTTGCGAGGAAAAAAAGACGGCGGCTACAAAATGGCTGACATGATTTGCAATTATGGTCCGATTCGATTCAAAATTGATTTGGTGGTTCTCAGGTAGGCAATTATGATTGAAATTTCAAAGCAAAAAATTAAGCTGGTGGCTCCAAGATGGCGAACGGAATGTGTTATAGCAAAAGTCATAATATCCGACCCGGAAAAACACCATATATCAATTTCGAATCGGACCGAGAATCGGACCATAATTGCAGGAATTGTCGGTCATTTTCGAGCTGCCATTTTGTTTTTTTCCGTTAGAAGAATTCCATAATGCACTGGAATGGAATACCGAACAGTGGTTTTTCCCGCATGAGGTCGCCAAAATGAAAAGTTAGGTAACTGAAGTTGATATGGTTGATTTCCCTATGAAATTTACTTTTTGATGATATATCACATTTAATACTTTCCCTATTGAAATTGTTTTGATGATAGTGACCAAGGAGTGCGGGAAGAGGTATGAGAGTTGAGGTTATGATAGGAAGATGTCTCCCTTGGAATAAAAATCGACGTGTTTTTGCATTTTCTCAATGGATTAACGAGGCCTTACCTTTTAACGTGTAAATCCCAGCTCTGTGTCTTGGCAGGGAGTCGAACCTTGATCTTCCGCTAGACAACCCAGGAGAAAAACAATAATTGAATGCTACTGAATTTATTGATCCCACAGTGCATCATCAGTTTCCATAAACCTATCCAATAATATGTAAATTATCATTATATGGACTCACTGCATAGGTTGCATATGTAAATTCAAAAAAAAATTAGGTATTTTCTTTTCGGAAGAGCCTGTGCAATGCCGAAAAAAAAAGGAGCGGAAATAACTTATATCTACCACGGAGTATATAATGAATATTGAGAATTTGATTATTTAATATTAACTAAGAATGCTCGATTCCATTTCGATGTTTTTGCTGATTTTTTTTAAGTAGAAAGCAATTCATGTATTTTTTAGCCTTCCTGATAACTTTATAACGTTTATCTATTTGTGTTCGAAACGATGAATATCATTCAGAAATCAACTTGGACGTCCTTATTTCGATTGATGGATATCCATCAGGCATCCTATATTTCTGGATATCCATCCTAAAACTGGAAAATTTGTCCAGTGGACGTTCAAAACTGTCTTAAATGGACATCCATGACAAATTCAGTTGAAATCCAGCTGGTAACAGATTGATATTCAGTGGATATCCATTCGGGTAACAACGTATATACACTGGACATCCTTGTTCAACTTGGGTAGAGTATATTGATTCTTCATTAACAATGTGATGCTGTATCGAACATAACTTGAAGTTACACCACATTTACACCTCGTAGCTCCCACAAAATAATGATAATGAGTAATCGCCATGGCGTAATGTGTATATGGGAAACAAACCGCTGATAGTGGGCCATTGCTCTTCTCAGTTGAGAATTCGGTTTGCAGATGTGGGTGAAAGTAAAAACTTCTAAAGTTGAATGGGATAAAAGAGTAATGATCAGTTTCGATTATAAACATTTATTGAATAAATCCGAATATCATTCTCTTGCCGATGTTATTTACAGTATTATAATTCTATAGGCATAAAGATATATTCTCATATTGTTTTCTAATATTGACCCAATATTGCCGATTGTTTCTATTATAAATATATAATATTTTGCCAATGTTGCCCTGATATCAAACGAAAACTGGTCTAATATAGGTTTGAAATTGAACCATAAAAATATTTAGAGATTTCGACTAACACTTAGGCCACATGGAGACAGTCATTTCTGTCCCTCTTCAGAAAAATCAGATCAATAACAAATCATATATGTCGTTGCTTACCTTCATCTGTTGTATCCTTTCGACCTATTGAAAAAATAATAGAAAGATTCCATATCATGCTATGAGAATTGCCAGAAGAGATATCAATGTGGATTGTCAGAAGAGATAACAATATTCCACCAGTCACAGAATTTCGAGTCCTTTCACTGTCATCGTGCTTTTGTACTTCCATACACTACGAATAGATTGGAGCAAATAAACTATACCCTAGAGTCATCGTTTTTCGATATACATCTTCTCATACATCAAATCCAACCTGGATAAACCCATTTTCTTGCAGTTGTCTCTATAAATCCAGATTTGCCTGGTTTTACATAAGTTGCGGAAGGAGTATATGAAATAGTTCCTGTCCGCTTTTGTTGAAAAATATGATTTCGCCATGTGTGGGATACGGCTGGGATCAATATGAACGTTATTAATGGGTGTAGCATGACTGGAGTTCTCAGCGAATCGCTTCCGATTCAAGTTGGGATAGAGGTCAAACAATGAATATTAGATATGGCCCTAACAAATATAAATAGTCGAATCATGAAAAATTTAAGGGAATTCGTTATGAATGAACATAACAAGACAGTGAGCCCTTTTGACTAGTCTTGAAAATTTATCTTAGAGAACTGAACTTTCTTTGATATTCAAAGTTTCTATGAATCGGATTTCTGACAGAGGTGTAAAAATCAGTTGCATAATTTGATATCAACATCAGAATACCCTATCGCCTTTCGCCACTGTCATAACTCTTTTTTCTAGCGAGAGGTGAAGTACAATTTTGTCAATAATTTTACGTGTGTTGAGTAGAAAGAACTAGCTGCACTAGTGCGATGGAGAATTAGGCATTCCAGATACTTGTCAAAAATGTCAAATGAACCGAAATGAACCAATACGGCGCCATCTGCCCCCCAGAAACTATCGTTTGTTTCCTCTTTTATAAGTGTGTGATTGGTTAAAACTGGTATTTGCCCCCCAGACATAACCTGATCTGGAATGCCTAATACTTTACGTTGACAGTGTTTCATTTGTTTGATTCCGACATTCTGTCCATAAAAGTAGTGGTCTGTACTTCTATTGACTGAAATCTGTCAAAAAATTTTGTCGAGTCGAAACGTAAAAGAAATAGAGCCCTAATGATGATAAATTAAAACAGGAGAATTAGTAATATCAACAAAAAAATAACAAAAGAGTGGACTGATATAAATCCAAAAACAGTAAATAATAGCAGCATTGAAAATGAAATCAGGAAAGGAAAATAAAAAAACAAAAATTTACTCAATTGAAAATAATTAATGGTAGCAACATCAGAAATCGACAAATGACGGTAAAAGTACATGAAAATTTTGTAAAATAAAATATTGAAATGAATCATCAAAATCAGTAAATGACAATAAATTAATTCGATAATTCGAATAGTGAATATTGAAAACGAAACAAGATGGTAGAAGTGACAGAAAAACACTTTCAAAATTTATTTTTAAGTCATTATCGTGCCTCGTCCCGAGCGTCAAGTAATTCGGTTGAAAGAATTATTAAAGTTTTCATAGAAAGATTTCTTCAGCCAAACATCTAATAACATAAGTTTCATGCAACAAAGATAAGAAACAATACAATTCATTCCTGGACGGTGACGAAAGGTATGAAATCAAAGTGGCACAGACAAATATTATTCAGAAAATATTTATGGAAATATTTGAAGGGAAGCCCTGTATGTGTGCAACTGCAAATTTCCGCTGGTATTATTTTATTTTGGTGCCTGGAATATGTTTCATTTCCAACAGTTACACGAAACACGTTACCTGAACATTTTTTTACCTACAAATTCTCAATCCATCCGTACAATATTTGTCCCGCGTCGTCCCTCTGTAAATACCTTTACCCAGGCCTGACACATCAAAACAATGGCATTGTTATTCGTTCTTTGAACTCGCCATTATCCGCAACCGCTTTTTATCACATCCACCGGAGAAGTTTTCACTCCTTCATCCGGTTGTATATTTCCATTTATCATTTATCTTCCTTTCTTTCCACCGTTGTCTATAGCTCAGAAGCAATCAATAAAGAATACGGCTCTTCGCAACCGAATCCTCCAGGCGATATGATGAAATCTTTTTATTCATGTTTTTATAGTTGGTGCCAATAAAGTAATAATCGATAGATATACTTCCAAGTCACGAAATCGCCCCGCCTAAACTTTCCCTCGTAAAAAAATATCCAATCTGAATTAAACATGAAACATTTGAGAAGACGGGCATCAGGCATTCAAAGAGAGATTTATTTCGGAAAATCTCCGAGATTTATAAGTTTACTGAGTCTCCCTTCTTCTTTCGGACGAAACACATTTGTATTATCATCCACGGCCAATCTACTCTGATGCAATCCTATATCGTTTTCTATGATTAATGATATATGTGAATGACTTTTCAGTTATAACCATCTACCATTATATCATCTCTTGAAACAAACTCAGTATAGATTAATCTTCATTGATTGTCGCCAAGAATAAGTTGGTGCAAGATTATTCAATAAGAACTGGTGATAATCCAAATTATTCAATATGCGTCTTATTGAAAACCGCAGAACATACCGAAAAATAAAATAAGTTTTCGATATTATAATTGAAAGGATGTCGATCGAATATTCCACCAAACAAGTTGCTCTAAACAAAAAATAAACTTGAAAAAAGCAACGTGCTTTTTGAAATTGAAGCTTTTTCATATGGAGATTCACACGGAAGGGAATCCCTGGAAATACGAATTAATGGTCACTTTGAATTTTTTGAAGTTGGTAAGCCCCAGGAGAAACCTCTTTCGGCAAGGACTTCCAAATCTCAGCTGTTCTACTGAAAAAAGATCCCTGAGCAAGAGAGGTTCGACAGGTCTCCGATTTCACAACAAAGGGGTGGGAATTCTGTACTCGCCGAGTCATCCGTGTAGATATTGCCAAGGGAGGAACGATCGATAACAATTCAGAAGAGCACCGACAGTGAAAATATCTATAGAAGAGAGAGAGTCTCCAACCCTTCTACGATGTTCCGATGAAGTGAGCGAGTCTGTGAGCGAGGAATCACCAACAAGACGAATTGCTTTTCTCTGAATGGAATCGAGAAGCCGCAATTAATGTTTTGGTGTCGAACTCCATACATGAGAACTGTATTCCAAGACAGATCGTATCTGAGCCTTGTAGATCATTAGAAGGTGACGAGAAATGAAGTATTCCTTTGCACGAAATAGAAATCCAAGTTTCTGGAAAGCGATCGATCTCACATCGTATTCCCATGAGAAATTATCACTGATCGTAATTCTTGAAGTTGATTGATTTCGTGATTATCAGTGCCTGGGCTGCAACTCACAATTATTTTTCACGTTACAACCATAAAACAATATTTGTGTAGAAAGTTAAGGAGCATCTGCATGTATCCGACTTTCACATTTTCTTCTCAGAAAATGAGCGATCATAACATACATTTTTAACAATACAATTTCGCCTTTTCAAATTTACATTATTGATGAATACCTACAAGTGTTACGGGGAACTCATATGTAGCAATAGAAATATTCCAATACAAGCTTTCCAAGTATATGGAAACACTAGTAACCCTCACTTGATTTTCGAACGATTGGAATACTTATAGGTTTGAATCTTCCAAATGTGATACCTCAATGTACGTGAAATGCTAGCACTTTCGCACTATTCCCTCTGACGCAGTCCCTCCCGAGTTTGTCAAGAACGAAAAAGAAATTCCGTATTGAATTGAAAATAATTGTGATTTATATTCAGTCTGTAGGTATGAAGTTGGTATTTGACACTTCATGATTTTATGACACCTTACAGTATTCTAGTGATCCAATGTTCCCGGAAGTGAATATTATATATTGTAATTTATTTCAAATAGAAAAAATGATTTACGATATCAGATTAGAGGATTTCGAAAAGCATCTAAATGTATTAGTAATAAGTGATGAGGACAGAGAAACATACCCTTGTTCCAAGTTCGAGCAGAGCAGAGTAACATCGAACCCATACAGCTCAAATTGGAATGAACACTGACAGGGAATTAGAAATTTGGACGTGTGATTGGTTGTCTTATCGTTATCCACCAACGACATCAGCCTTCCACACGAACGAACGAATTATAAAATATCAACAAACCAGGACTGACATGAATCAAAAAACAAACGTTAAAAAATCTTCAATATATCGCTGGCAAATGATTGAGAGATCAGTTTGAATCGAGTAGGTACCTTACTCGAAATGACCACCATCTCTCTGGCTATTACGAAAATATCCAATCTGAATTAAACATGAAACATTTGAGGAGACGGCATCAGCCAGCGATTTGAAGAAAGATTCATTTCGGAAAATCTCGGAGATTTATGAGTTTACTGAGTCATTCTCCTTTCTTCAGACAAGACATATTTATATTTTTATCTGTGTAACAAACGGCTGAGAAGTAAGGGAAATATGAGATATCTGTCGAAATGTGGAGGTTCCTAAGCCTTCGCTCATGATTTATTTCAGCTATTTCAGCTGGTATAATTCCGGATTTTCTTATGAGCGAAGACGAGATCCACATTAAGACGCTCCAAGATAAAGTTTGGAAACAATGCGACCACTCACTGTGAGCTGGTACAGTACTAATGAGATTATTGCCAAGATGCATAGGGCCTGATGATATTCTGATTCAGGAGCTCTTCATGTGAGGTTTGTTCATTCCATCGAAATTAATTCACAGGGATCGTGAATATGCGAATTGTCATTATTGTCGTTGAGGGAGGATGCATTGAATCCTGTGAGATTTTCATTGAAATATGGAATAGCAGAATTGGTTTTTGATTGCATTCATTTCTAAAATCGAAACTCAGATTCGCGGCAGGTCATTTGTTAGTGCTTTGTCGTACGATGTGCCCGCTTTTAGAGGTCTCCTCTACTTGGTGTATCAGGAGTTTGAGTATTTGGTGTTCCAGCAGATGCCGTTTCACCCCAGAGGTTTACACCATCTGCACCAGATTCGGACGTTTTTGGTAGTAAGTAACAGACAGTTCAAAATGTTTTGTGTTCGCTTGTCTAGTCGAGTGTCAAGGGTGAGACCTAATGTAATCAGTCTGTTCTAATCACATATGATTCCCATATTCCAATTCGATATTACTTCTTCGAGTGTTCCATCTTTCAGCATTTTCTGTTTCTGCGTATTTTTACACAGATCAGTGATGGATTACCCATCCAGTTGATAGCTGTAGATCTTGTGTCCCCAATATTGTCTCTGTAATTAAGATCATCTAAGTTTCATCTACAATACCAGTGTTAAGTGAAGTCAATTTCCTTCGAAAATTACCAAATCATGTGAAAACCAGTGAATAAGTGCATCAACAATTGGTCTAAGTGAAATAACATAAAAGAAATGAATAAAAAGAAATAGCCCATTGTTTACTATCCTCCAACAAAAACGGACGGTATCAACATCGCCAAACTTCGCACAGTTAGGCTACTTGCACACACACCGATCTTGGACGGCCGATTTTATACCGGTCGTCCAAATTCCAATAGTGAACCACATGTGGGAACGGGACCTGGCACACACGCCGACCGCTGATCGGTGCCGGTAAAATATCGGTTAGCAGCCGTCCACTGCCACTGCATGGCCGGCATTACCGGGAGGTAGTGGCGTACGTAACTAAATACACGCTTGCACACCCACCGATTGTTTACCGGCAATTATACATTTTTTTTCAATAACCTCGTGTCACGACAACAAAGCAACTGATTGTTCGACCGGTAAAAATCCGGTGAGTCTGCAAGCACCCGCTACCGATAAAATATCGGCCGATTTTATACCGGCCGTCCAAAATCGGTGTGTGTGCAAGTAGCGTAAGGCAGTCTCACACAGCGTTCAGGATTTCAAACGAGAATTATGGTCGACTCTATATTGTATCAAACAATTATTGATGAAATCGAAAAAAGCAGAGATGAACTAAAAAACGCAATCAGTGCCAGCGAAGCTAGGCTCCTTCTCGAAGTCAGAGACCTACACTCCAGGATTAAGAATTGAAACCCTTGAAAGGGAAAACAAGCTGAAAAATGTAGTGATATTTGGTCTCAACAAACCAAATAGTGAAGTAACGGTCAAACTTACATGTAGAGAACTCAAAACACTAATTGATGCAGATATCGCAGAAAGTGATATCAGTAATCTCTATTGTTCAGGAAAGGGCCAGAACTGTCCAATGAAAATTGAGTTTGTTAGATATATAAAAAAAAAAGAAATCTTAGGAAATTCTAGGAAACTCAAAGGGTCTGGAATTACAATAGAAAGACAATAACGAAGAATGTTTCATACGGCGCAATAAACTTGTGATAAATGAAGTAGAATATACACCTGAAGATATCCTGGAAATTGAAAATAGCGAAGGTGAATGCGAAAAAGCAAACATTCTACCAACTACTCCCACCCAACGTCTCCTTACTGAGGAGGAACATCCTGAGCTCCTTCGGAAGCAGAATATCACGAAAAAATCCAAGGGGAAAGAAAATACACCAAAGTCAAGTTCTTCATCAACAGCAACCAATAAGCAACCCACTAAGACGGTGGAACTCTTGAGAAAATTACGTTCAGGTTCGTCAAACACTATCCCTAATTCGAAGAAGTGAATCAGCTATGCAAGCAAACTCATAGTGTAAATTGAAAAATATGTATTTATTCTCATAATCTGTGGCTTAGAATGTAGGTTTTCGATAGTATTCATATTTATCGCTCAACCACAGAGAATGAATCCA